>ML776682.1:3136608-3154451 GCA_009831015.1 Picea engelmannii | reverse complement strand
TTTATTTATGTCGGCTTAGGCCATTAGTTGTAATTTAGATTAGTAATGTTATTTTAATTATGTCGGCTTTAGGCCATTATTTGTAATTATACCTCCTAGTCTCCTATATATACCAAGGAGACATTTTCATTTTGAATCATCTTTTACTTGAAAATTTTAAGTGGGGTAAAAGGAGTTTGCCCCCTCGAAGAGGCTTATTATCTGAAATTATCTCAGTTTCAAGGCGTTGAGTACTTTTCCTGTGGTTTTTCCATGCTATATTGATGTTTGGTTCTTAACAGAAGACCAGGATTGGATAGAGTGATGGACATACATGGGTTTGTTGATGCACACTGGGCTAGAGATCTAGATCGAAGAAGATCCACAAGTGGGTATGTGTTTAACCTATTTGGAGAAGCAATCAGTTGGATGAGAAAAAGATAGGTTGTAGCAGCACTCTCAACTACAAAAGTTGAATACATGGCAGCCACTCATGCAAGAAAGGAAGTAGTATGGTTACAAAGATTGTGTTCAGGTATTGGGTTGGTGAAAAAAGAAGTGATATTAGAGGGTGACAGTCAGAGTGCAATCTTTCTGGAAAAGAACCCTGCTTATCATTTGAAGACAAAGTATATTGATGTTTAGTATCACTTTGTGAGAGACATGGTTGAAGAAAAGAAGGTGTTGCTGGAAAAGGTTGACACTTTGAAGAATGGTGTAGATTCATTGACAAAGTCTACGAGCACAAAGAAGTTCTCCTGGTGTAGAGTAACAATAGGATTTTCTTCCCTGGATTGTTGACTATGTAATTCGGTGAACCCCTGTATGCAAATAAAACAACAAGTGGGAGAATGTTGGGTATGTGTTATATTCTTTGCATGTGTGTGTGTCTGGGTACGTCATATTCAACAACTGCGTCTGACGATCCCAACTTCCTTCATTTTTTGTGTCATGTTCATTAGGTGCTTTCCTGGGGGGGTCCCAGGGGGGGGCAGGTTTGGCCCCCCGTAGTTATGCATAGTGTTCGACTCTGGGCGGTAATGAGGTTTGGGACAACACCCCCAATTATTTTTTTGGGGGGCGGTTTTTGCTATTTTAGTAGATTTTGCTATTTTTAGCAGTTTTCTAAATTAATCCAGAATTAAGGGATTAGGGTTTTGGTAGCTAAGGAATACCTAAAATATTTTATATATTGTATGGTGAATGGTGAAATTAATACAGTGAAGAGTTGAAAGGTGTGGCACCAAGGAAGGCTATTTTTCTCTCGGTTAAGGGTTTCCACCGTAAATCTCTGTGTACTATGTGTACTATGTGTATGAGCCATTGATAAATTTCTATTTTGCTTAAGAATCTGTATGAATTGCTTTACTTCACAGGTTTAAAAATTACACGATCCCTCTATTTATAAAGAATCACTAATAAAAGTTGTGTTAAGTGAAACAAAATGACACATGGCATATTTGATATCTTTTCTCTCCTAAGATCATCTAATCCTTTCACTACAATGGATTATTTCTATCATATTCCGACCACTAGAAGAAGAGGTCTTCACATGTGTTTGCATATGGGAACCTATGTTGATCCATCAGGGTGGAGAGGACTTCCTTTATCTCTACTGCTCGCTCCTTTTGCATGATCAATTTGACACTTAAGCATTGTAAGACTACCAGAGCTTTGATCAAGGGTTCCATGAACTTCCTCGCTAGACTCAGGATCATGCTTGAAGTCTGCGAAATATCTGTTCCCCATGCCAGGTCTTTCTCTTCATGCTTATTAACAGTATCTTGTAAGTCGGTGAAATCCTCCGGTGGACCAAACTATGGAAAATTACTGCACTTTATTTTCAGGTTGATTTTCTCCCATCTTTTCTCGCATTTTTCCCACCTTTCTTTCATTTTTCGTTCAGGATATTGGACCATGGAAACCCAGTGTTCGACTTCTTTTCATTTTCGAGCGATCCTACTGTCCATCAACACTCAAATACCATCCTCCTATGAATCATGACCCTTTTGTATTTCACTGATGTAGTCGATTTGTTAGAAGGCCTGATGTGCCTTTTCGAACCACCACTGCATATATTTATAGGTCTCCATCCCCATTAAGGTATATTCTTGAAGATAGGCTATTCGAGCGGTGAAGAGGTCTCTTTCTCTTTTGAATTTCCCATACATTTCTCGGAACTCGCTCTTTAGGAGTACCACCTACTGTGTCGAGTTATGGTAGTACTCATCCTGCTGATGAAGATGGTCCAATTATTTTCTCATGGAAATTGCCTCCTCTTTATCCTTCTTTTCTCTATCAAGTGTGGCATCCATTATGGCCATTCCAACTCCAATGAGTTCGGTCATCTTATCATGCTCTGTGTCAAATAGTGTTTCTTTCGTGGTTATGAACAAAGTGTTATCCAAGGTGAGTTTTCTTTTCTTGACCATCATTTTCATTAAGGGATTTTCTCTTCCTATCATAAGAATTTTTTTGCACGTCGGTGATTTCATCTACAGGCTCTAGAATCTGTTGATCTCCCCAGGACAACGTATATCCCAGGATTCCTGGTGTGTAGAGATGCTCTATGGTTTCTTCCCGTGTTGGTTCTTGTTTTGTTTCTTGGCTGAGCCCGCTACTCTCCTTGGCAGGGGAGTTTCTTGGATGGTCTGTTGGCTGGTCATCCTGCCTGGTTTCAATTATCAGCTGCATTTTCAATCCAAATGAGGGAGTAGGCGGAAGCTCAGTACCAATTGAAGGTTCGGCTGGTGGGTTGCCAATTTTTGGTAACTTCATTGTTCCTCCTTGTTCACCCATTTCCATGTCATCTTTGGAGTTGGCACCATGTTTCCGAGTCTCTCCTATCGGCTGTGTTTTCAATGAACTAATAAATTTATCATCAATATTGATTCTGGTGTCCTGGACGCCCTCCCAAGGTTCCCGTACAATTTAATTCGGAGCCAAAGCATATACTTCACCAGGGATTTTCTCCTATATGATTACAACCAGAGATATGTGTGAAACCTTTGAGCCTTCATCATCATCATACATAGTGATTAGGTCCACAAGAAAGACTAGAACCCCTGTCCTGCTTGATACTCCTGCTGGCCTTTGGTGCACTGCAACTATTATTGGGGATCTCACCTGGATAGTTTCTTCTCGATCGACAATTTCTATTGGTGGATCGATACTTGAGCCATTTGGCTCTACCTCCTAGTCACTGTTGTTGATTGGGTTAATCCTCAATGGTTCAATCAAAGGGTTAAGTGGGGGATATTGTTCTACCCTTTATATGGATCTTTGGGCTTCTTCCAGTAACAACATGCCCCTCCTTCATTCCTATGTTGCTTCTATTGTTCTTCTTTCATCTCTTACCCTGAGCGATTCTTGAGTTGTCTTCTCTATTGTATCAACTTTCTTGTCCAGGGACATCTCTTTGAACTTAGTCATATTCAGGTTGGCCCTTCTTTGCAGTACTTCCTCCCAATCCTGGGCACCTTCAATGAAGATTTCATATTCAAAATTATCATGAGAATACGACCAATAAGAGGATGCCTATATCACATGTTGGGGAACTAGGCCCTTGATATCGTTCTTGTGAAAGAGATGATCCAGGTGGATATTGGAGGCCACCCACCTATGCCAACTGGCTACTCATGTCCATTTTTTATTCAGCACGTCTTTCTATACTGCTTTATAATTGTGATTTATAAACTTTTGGGGTTGTCTGAAGCCTCACACATTATCCAGGTGGATACGGGTAGCCTCTCACCTAATCCAACTAGCTTATTTTGTATTCTTTCCGGTCAACACATCTTGTTGTACTTCGAGGGTTGTTTTGGAGCCCTATTTTTTTTTTTGACTTGCCACACTCATATTGTAGACGGAGTTAGTATCTAACAATAGAATGTGTAGATATCTGAAATACCTTTCCAACGGGCTATCACGTGCCTAAAATGAAGGTCATATGCAAAAGTTACGACCCTAGGAAGTTGAGGTACCAAATTACACCAACTTATCCATAGGGCCCACATGACTTTTGGTGTTTCACCTTCTAGGGTTAGGTTTTTAGATGTCTAGGGTTTTGAAATTCATGAGTAATATGAAAAGGGCCTATGGAGCCTCATTGTAATCCATTCTACTCAGACGGATGCATGTAGCAACCACATCTCTTCTAAGAGATAGCTACCACCATTCGAGCAAGTTTTAGTTCTGCAGTTTTACAGTTTCAGCCTATTTCATTATTTAATAGAAGATATTGTTCACTGGATATTTGCATTATTCTTCCTATCTCCGTGTTTATTGTATTTAATTTGTTAATCAGTTCGTTATGCTCCTAAATCCAGATCAATCGACCTATATGAAACTAGTACTCAAGCTGATTCAAACTCTCATGTTTTGCATGTGCAGTGTCTCTGACCATGTAAAATCCTATGTGGAAACCATAGGGAATGAAATATATATTTTTGTCTTTGACTAGGGAGGTATTGTATCCTTGAAAGTTGGTATGGTAGAAAATTTTCCCCAAAATGAGGCGATCCAAGACATGAACAGGGAGAAGGTGGGATGCACAGGTAGCTCTGAACACTCTAATATAAGTGTTAGTTTCTTTGAAGCACCAATGGCCAACTTTTTCTATCATCTTCTTTGCCGCCACCGTAAGCCGAGGGAACTCTTTTATAAAGATTAGGAAATAAACCGTGGCTAGGAACTCATCACATATTAAAGAATATGATCTCTTGTATCTATTTTCCCACAATATGCTAAAATAGACATGTACATGAAATTCAGAAATATGCTAGCTCAAATTCATACCTGCAAAAATGTTCCTTGTGAAAATTACATCCAACAAGTAGGATGTTATGTAGAAGGTCATAACCTCTCCTTCCGTAGGTGTTTAATCCTATGAAAGATTTATACTGAGCTGCTTGGAGATAATGGCTCCCCAAGTGAAGCTACTCCACTAAATTGCCATGGTGTATGTTAAGGACATCCATGCCTCTGAAAATTTAGAGAAATCCTTTTCTCCATATAACCCACCGATTAACGCCATCAGATACATGTATGGCTCTCGAATATTTACTATGTTGTACCAGTTGATGCTCCTATTTGTGAATTTCTTGTCTTCTTTCCACCACGAGGCTAGCAATCGGCTGGTATCATGAATCTCATAGAACTTGACCACAAAGTCTGTGTTTAGCCTTTCCTCCGGGTCTCTGAGTTTGTAGTACTTTTGCACCTCCTTCGGAAGGAAAACACCAACAAACTCACCTTGTTCATTGTTGATGGTGCACTTTACCGTGTCAGCATGGTCAATTATCCATCCCAAGGTCTCGATGCAGGGAAAAACTGGGGTCCTGCTAGCCACCCGATGCAGATTTGACATCCGAATGTTTGGAAACACCTCATCATCCAATATTCGAACATCTGGATTGCTATGAGGCATGAACTCAGGGTAGTCCTTCTGACTAATTTTTTTGTACAGGTCACCCTAATGCGGGAGCCCCACTTTAGACCATGTGGTCGCTTCTGTGTCATTGAACGCTGGAGGTTGGATAAACTGCTTCTTAGTGGACATGAGGATAACCAATTTCGTCTTTGAGGTGAAATATAACTCTCTTGCAACACTCGATGTAGATCCTTCCTTGACCTCTGGTTCCTTTAGTTTCGGCGTCCTTGGTGAGTGCCTGGTTGTCAGCTTTCTTGGAGGCATTTTATGCAAACACATAGAGTGAGATAACAATCTCTAAAAGTACTATGGATGCAATCACAAATGTAGAAATGATGAATACAATGCATACCTCTTCCTTGCACAATATTAACCTGGTTTAGAGTTAAAGATTGGTTGTAAGATCCTCGACATGCTCTCTCATTCCTTCCACTGCTCTGAGGAATAAAATATTTGTGCACAGAATGGCGCATTTGAATATGTCTTTGTAATTTAAATGGATAGCATACTTACTTTGTCACATTAGTTCTTAAATTCAAGGTTGGAAATGTACCCTACACAATCCATCACTAAATCTGAACCATGCTCAAGATTAAATGCAATGTAGACTAGCAGCGTGGGAGCAGGTTACTTCGTAGTTCATCAACGAATTCAAACTTCTACTATTTTGTCAATGTGCGAGATAGTAATGTGGGCTAAGAAAAACATTAATTGGCCTCTTAAATAACAAAATCTGATCTTATCCCTGTCGAAAGTTTCTCATCAAACTATTGATCCTTCTTGTATTTTCAACACTGGTATTGTCGGCGTCAGGGGAGAAATGCAAGGTATTGAAATGGAAACAAAGTGCAGAGTGGTTAGGATCACTGATGCAGAATGTGGAAGGTTCGATGAAAACCCTCGTCATATGATGTTTTATCAGTCTACCGATAGCAAATGAGTGGATCAACGTCGACACTCGTCTTAAACGTTTTCTATTTTTTCGTTGATACCTTTAGCTGAAAACTCCAATGCCAACCCAAAACTCCTTACAATGTTGATGTGGAAATGTTGACTTGGAGATACAAACATGACACGGGGAGCATCAAGAGATAATGTAGGGAAAGCAGGCCGCGTCGTACAAATTGCTTACATGGCCAAAACACGTGGCAGTTGATTTCAACCTTTCCGTGGGAAAGATTCCTTTGACATCGATGATTTCATTTAAACATAAGTCTAGTTTATGTACCATGTTCTACCAACACCGACGTCGTAACGAGGATCGACGAAGCGTTAAAGTGAAAATTTCCGCAGTTTCGTCTCTCGAATTCTGTTGACGTCGAAGATGTGTCGGCGATCGGAAATCGACGATGGCAGTTTATTTTGTTTGTGATTTACCTCTCGAAACTTGCCGATGTCGAAGGGTACCAATGATGTTAAAAGACTATATTATAGGCCAAATTTCATCGATCGACGATTGTTAAAAGTTTTAAACCGTGTACCTTTCAGGCCTATCACTCATTGTTACTTAGAGAAAAAATCAATCTGTCAAAACGAAAAAAAATGGTTGATGATAAGGTTTAATGACATAAAATAAATAAAATCCATTCATCCATGATACAAACTCCGAATTAGAAAATTGGAAAGTGGTACCCAAAAATAAAAAGATTTCGCAAATAATTTTAGGGTGTGTTTAGTGCTCAACAAATGGCGATTCTCTGGGTGAAAACAAAATCTCTTGTCCTTCCTTTTGGCTTAGTTGGTGCAAAAGGATGATTGAGAAACCATCTAGATTTGATTTCAATAGAGCCCATCCTATCAATGTGTACACAAATTGCTAAGGTTCATGAATCGGGATCCACCTATGGAGTTCAGCCCTTTTTCCACCTTCGTTCATTTTTTACCATGACCCACACCCTTCTTTGAAAAGATTCAGGCAAGGAATCCACTGGCTTGAGGCCATTTTTCAGTTATTATTATTCCCTTACTATGGTTCTCTTCATTGCCAATGAGCACCCACAACCCCGATGGATTCACCATGACATCAGAGACCTTGCTTCGCTGCCATTGAGTGTCTATAACCCCGACAGAGTTATCTTCTTACCCTCTCAAAATTTGCACTCCTTTTAATATAGATCATTTTATTCCGACATAAATTCCGTGAGTGAGTCGGAGAGGAGGACCTCTGTTATTGGCAAGGTGAAATTGTTAAGGTGAAGCATGTCCTAGCTCTGTCTAGAGGTACATGTGATCCTTTCCAACTAGCCATCATTTCCTTTGGGCTTTACCAGACCACTAGGAAAATATTTCATCACTTACCAAGGTAGTACGATTGCAAAGACAATATGTATATCTTCTTTGAAAATTTATGTATGTTCATCATCTCTTATTTTGCATGCCAGTACAGGTCAGAAGCAGAGTTTGTTCTGCTATATTTATTAAAATCAGCCACTTCTTTACAAAACACAACTTAATTAAAGAAAATAACAAGAAAAAGAAAGAAAAGAGAAGGTATTTGCAACCGGTCTTTGCTAAACCCACACACTCAGTTTGATCAAAATGTATGCTAAAAAGAAAAAGAAACTCAAACAAAACATCAAAAGACATTTTTTTTAGGAGAAGTATTGTTTTAGGGCCTAGTCATTTATCGAGAGGGTGTGAGACTCTTTGCAACCGGTATGTTCCTGCTCTAATCTTCTCGACCACCTGAAAAGGTTCGAGCCATAGATTTTGGAACTTTGAGTGTTTTCCTTTGGACTCGTTTGATTTATCCCACTTTAAGACTAGGTCTCCTACTTAAAAACGTTTTTCTTTGGCCTTATGTTTGTTGAAACATATTTTAACTACCTGCTAATGAGCAGTGAGCTTAACTTTAGCCTTTTCCCTTTCTTCATCCAATATGAGAAGGGTATCAATCCTTTGTTGTAGAGCAGATGAGGGCTGACCTCTTGATGTCTGGGAAAGATGTAAAGATGGAAGGTACAATTCGTTTAGGAGAATGGATTCTTGCCCATATACTTGAAATTATGGAGAGTTTCCTATGGCTTCTTTAGGTGTCACTCTATTGACCCAGAGAGCATTATGAAGTAAATTATGCCAATTTCTTTAATTTTCAACAACTGTCTTTTTTAAAATTTGCACCAGATTTTTATTAGTTGACTCTCCTACTCCATTCCCTTGTGGATAATAGTTTGTAGAATATCTTATTATGATCCATTTATCGAGGGTGAATTCTGTCAAGCATGTGGAAGAAAAATAGGCAGCATTGTCAAAAATGAGGACAGAAGGCATCTTGAACCTTGTTATTAGTTTTTGTTCTAAAAATTGGATCACTACCTTTTCATTAATGTACATGAGAGAGATAGCCTATGTACACCTTGTGAAAAAATCTGTTGCAGTCAAGATATACTTATGTCGTTTTGAAGAATTCGAAGTAATTTCTTCGATGACATATATTCCCCATTTCTCATAAGGTCTGGATATGGTCATAATTTGGAGTGGAATGGTTGGTCTCTTTTCCCTACATTTCCTGGCATGTGCATCAGTGTATTTGAACAAAGTGGGCCAATAATAACCATCCCTTAATATTTTGTGAGTCGTGGATTCTCCTGCAAAATGTCCATTTGTCAGGCCGTCATGGAGTTCTTTGAGTACCTTTTCTGCATCATTATGTTCAAGACATCTAAGGAGTACTCCATCGTATTTTACGTAGAAAAGCACAGAATTTATGGGGCAATATTGAGTGGATTTTAACCTGAGGGCTCTCCTTTCTCTAGGGTTTAGGTTTTCTGTACAAGTTCCATGATGTAGGAGATAAAATAGGTTTCCATACTAGTATTTTTTCCCGGGAGGTACATATAAGGCTTCTTCTCACCATAACGATAGTTCATTTTCCCAACTGGGGTCTTCCATATTGATCAAATCTTGGGCCTCAACAACCAATTTACACAATCCTTGTCCTTTGACTATTTTGGCAGGTTTTGTGTCTAGATCAAATTCTTGAACAAATGCCATCCAATTTCCCCTCATGTCTCCTATCTCCTATTGAGTGAACAGAGATCGGATCAATGGATGTGGTACTATGACCTTAGTGTGATTCTTTAAGATATAGGATCTAAAATGCTTGACTGCTTTATATACTGCGTAAGCATTTTTGTCTATAGCAGGGTATTTTAGTTCATCTCCTTGGAGGTTGGTGCTCATAAAGGACACTTGTGCTTCATTTTCCACAACATCCTTTTGGGTAAGTACTGCAACCAAGTATTGGTCAGAAGCAAGTGTATAAAGGAAAAAATCTTTGCTAAAGTGAGGGCTTCGCAACACTGGTTCTTGGGAGATGGAAGTTTTGATGTTATTGAAAGCTCCTCTCCTTTATTCATCCCATTTTAACTCTGCATCTTATTGAATCATTTTTTGTAAAGCTTTAACAGTTTCAACGAAGTCAAGAGTAAATTTTATCACAAAGTTGATTTTCCCAAAAAATGATTGCCTGGCCTTTTTATTGTGAGGCAAAGTAAGTTAAGTTATCACTTTGATCCGCTCAGGGTCGATGTTGATTCCTTCCCGAGATATGATATGAACTAATAATTTTCCTTCTCTACACCAAATATGGTCTTCTCAAGGTTCAAAGATATTCCATACTTCCTACACCTTTCAAAGATCTGAGTAAAATGTTGAATACGGTCTTCCTTGTTTTTTGAGTGTACTGTTACATCATCTAAATAGACTACCACACATTTGTTAATCAATCCTTGAAAAGCTACGTCCATTTCTCTCTGAAATGTTTCCCCTGCGTTGATCAACCCAAAAGGCATGTGTTTATAATCAAAGGTCCCCCACTTGGTTAGGAAGGTAGTTTTTAATTGATCATCTTCTGAAACCAAGATTTCAGAGCCAGATAATGTCTGCAAGAGTTGTTCCATGGGTGGTACTGGGTAGTTATATTTCTTTGATGCCTTGTTAAGGTTTTTAAAATTCACACACAAACGGATTTCCCCAGACTTCTTTCTAACAGAGACCAGATTGGCTACCCATGCAGACTGTCTTACCTAAAAGATAATCTTAGCATATAATAACTTTTTCAACTCTTGACACATTAAGGGTTCCATAGATAGTTGGTACTTTCTAAGCTTCTATTGGAAGGGTTTTATTCCATATTTTAATGGGATCGTATGTTGGATAATGTGAGTATCATACGTTTTCAATTCTTGGTAGGACCAAGAAAAGACATCTTGATATTCTTTAAATAGTTTAAGATAAGCCTTCTTGTCTTCTTTGGATACTGCCTTACCTAGATTTACATTCTTTGGGTTCTCGGGGGCGCCTAGGTTTATAGTTTCGTATATACGGCATGCGCTCCCTGTTTTTTCATTTTTTGTCCCTTTAAATATTTCTCTTAGGTCGAAAAAGTTCTGCAGATTAGCCACTCCTTTTGGTATTGTGTGAAACTTTGTTTTTTCATTGGGGTGATTTTTACCCCTTTTCTATTTGTGGAGATTCGATTCTATGAGTAGTTCTTGTAATATTTCATCATCAATGGCCAAATCCTTAAAATTCTCATGATTAGTCATGAAATATACAATCTGTTCATCCCCTTCAAAGACTTTCTAATTAGAAATGTTATTAGGCATTGACGGTCTATAGAGCAGTTCCACTGCAAACCTTGAGGCTTCATAGTCTTCTAAAGGAGATAATCTTGAGGCTGCGGTGGCCAAAGAATCAACAAGAGTATTTTTTATCCTCGGAACAACGATAATGTTGAAGTCCTCAAAATTTTCTATTAGCCTATGTAATTCTTGTTGGTAGTTCCTCAAGTGATGTGAATTTCAATGAATGGTATTCTTTACTTTTTTAATGATAATTTCTGAGTCTCCAAAAACATTCAATTCTTTGACGTTTAAGTCTATGGCCTTCTTTAGTCCCTGGACTAGAGCTTCATATTCAACAGTGTTGTTAGTGCATTCAAATTATAATATGTAGGATAAGAAGTTTTGTTTCCCTTTTAGGTCAATGAGGATACATCCCACTCTCGACCCCTCTTGCAATTTAGAACCATCAAAGTAGAGCGTCCAAACTTGTGAGGAAAAATCAATAACTTCTTCATGCCTAGCTATTTTCTCACTTTCATCTTCCTTAATGTCTGCTACTATTGAAGGAGAATATTGGCAGAAGATTATTTCTTATGTGGCTGCTAGTAGGTTTACTTGAAAGGTCATTTCGGAGTTTTGAGTGAGAGGTACGTCAGAAAAGAGAGGGGCGAAATTTCTGAAATCAGAATCGCAGGAGTAGTTTCCTAACACGTGGAAATATGTCGATGAGGGTTCATTTGTAGTCTCTAAGTCAGTGATAGTATGTTTTAGATATATTTCTCTATATATCCTAATCATGTTTGTATGCCCCTTTAATGGAAACCAGAGGTGAGCCTAGTCAGTAATAAAGTATCCATTTAATTTCTCGGACCAATCTCGGCTAAGTAACAATCCATAGGCCTCTGGGATGTCTACTATGATTATGTCAATTACTTGAATTTTTTTTGGGGTTTGTAGCCATTATGATCATGAAATATTTAAGTTCCCCAATAACCTTCACCTGAGTCCTATCTAGTTGTATAATGTGTTTATCACTTTTGAGAGGGGTTTCATTCAATTTCTTGTAGATTGACAATGGTATGACATTGGAAGATGCCCCTGAATCGACTAGGAAATTATGTAGGTTTCTATTAAAGAATTCAAACTTCAAAAGGAAAGGAGGAACAAAAGGCTTTCCTCTTTTGTCTAAAGATCAAGCGTTCACACTTGGTTTATTTTTTAAATATGTGGGAGATGGGACCTCACCTAGGTCAGTGCTTGTCATAGGGGTTTCTATTGATTTTAAGGCTTGTAATAGGAAATATTTTTTTTTAGGGATCCTACACATGTCCTTGAAATACACATTAGCCTTCAACTTCTTCAAGTATTCTACCACATTATAGTCTAGCTTAGGAGCTCCTTGTGTGTATTTTTGTGGGATTATTTTGAGAAGAAAATAGGGGCTTTGGGTGACCGACCACTTGATTCCCTCTATATAACTGAGTAGTGGTGGGATTAGTCTGGACAGGTTGAATTCTACCTTGTGTCTGTATAGCTATAACTTTAGTGGGAGGTTCCTACACTTCAACGATGTCATTGAAAGGCATCAGGTGGTTGGAATCCAATAACAACATGGTTTTCTCTTCCAATGGCTCTTGACTTTCCTGATCGATGGAATTTATTTCTGAGCCACTGGGTTTTTCAGTTAGGGAACATTCATCTAGGAATCAGTTAACCATTAAATTCATAGCATGTACCCATTGGGGGCAATCCCTTTCTGAATGATTCTCTTGGTGGTAGGTGCATAAAGAGTCAGATGCTACATTCCCTAAGTCGATGTTTAGATTAGTTGGGGGAGGTTCTATAGATTTGAAAGGTGGATTTATTTTTAAAAAGGGTTTATAAGTTCGTTGATTTTGGTTTCCCTCCCCAAAAATACTTTTCATATCTACAATCTCGTTGGATATTTTTTTGATCATCCACTGCATGTTTTCTAGATCTCCTCCTTCTTTATCAGGACCTGGATTTGTTTGTTTTACCGTGGGTCTTGTTAACAAAAATCCTCTCTTAGGTAGAGGTTGGGTTTCTTTTTTTATCAGTGAGATCTGACCTTCTCTTTTGGACTCATAGTGGTGGCGAAAATTTCAACCATTAAATCTCCTGTGGTGGTTTCTTCTACAAATTTGTCTAAGAAATCCTTTTAAAATTTCATCCAGCTAGTTATGGATCCAACTGGTAGGTTAAAATACTAAGTCGAGGATGAATTCCCAAAGGTATAGGGAAAAATCCTACACACTACATCTTCATGTTGCATGTTCATCAATCTTATAGCTAATATGAACTTCTTGATATAGTCCTCAGGCAATCCAGAGGTTTCGGGTAGGGATGATTTTAGGGGCTAAACTTCGCTCATGGGATAATTTTCCATGGTTTTTCCCAAAAATGATTTACTATTCTCAAAATGATTCGCCCAAATTCTATAGAATAAAATTATTTTATGTTTAAAATCGCCAAAATTTTATACAAACTATATAAAATCCTTAGAAATTTGAATATTTTTACAAAAATATCGCCAAACATTTTATAGTTGGCATATGAAGTATTAGTATGATTCCCCAAGGTTTCTATATTTTAAAAGAAATTTCCATCCTTAAAATTATCCCTGGTTTCGGGGTCAAATTTTGGGAGTAATTTTTATGGATGTTGGGGTATGTTATGTACCCATCCTAGAATTTCTAGAGCATCTCTGGCTAACCATGGCTGATTATCTTGAGGTTGATTTCCCCTTTCTTCAATATTATCGTTATTATCCTCCATGTATTCTGATTTAGAAGCTGATCGATCCGAGTTAGACCCTTCGTTGTCGGATTCAAAATCGTCAAGTTTAGAGAAGTTACCAGCTGGTGTTTCGGATATCATATTAAGGGGTTGTTCAATCTCAGTAAGGGAAACATCTATCAAGTCTTCTACCGTGTGAACAAAAACCTGGTTAGGGGTGTCAACAACTAGTCTTCTTACTTGTCTTCTACTAGGAAGTAAAAAATCTAAAGGTAACGCTCCAATTTGTCGGGCATAAGATCTTGTGATTATTCTGAGCTTATTCAACTCCTCATGGGGAATAACGTAAGGTAATTTAGGGAAAAGGTGTTATTCTTCCTCGTGTTGAGGTGAGTTACTCATCTCGGGAGTACTCTCTGTATGTGGGTTGTCTTGAGAATGAATAGCCATGCATGTGGGTTGTTTTGAATCTATAGGCTATGCAGGATATATTATCAGAAATATTATTAGAAATATTATTATCCTTTCATTCATCGATCCTCCTTCTAGCACCAATTTTGTTGAGGGGTCTGAGATCCCTTTAAATCAATAGCAAGAACCAAACCTTCTTAAGAGGCCCAATTAGACTTGTAAGCATTTGATGAGTGGTAAATTCCTTGAGATTCATGAGCTGGCTAGGTTTATCGATGGGATTTCAATGTGATTAACAAATATGTATTTTCTATTAAGCCTTCTCCTCAGGATAGGAAGTTCTCTTTTGTTGATACTGAGAGGGGGGTGAATCAGTATCGAGTACAGTTTAAAACCTTTTTCAACTTATACTTAAACCATTCAACTATATCCAATGAGAAATGAACAATATTATAAGAGTTACACCAATACACCACAATACACCATGCACAATATATGAGAAATATTCAATAGTTATTGTTCAAGGGAAGTAATGACTTCCAAAAGTAGCTACAACTTCCAAATGTAAAGGGAGGGATAAACCTCCAAGAATAAGATACAATCCTCCAATATCAATAGAGATTTGAACTCTCCGTCATTTCCCCTTCCTTCCACCCAATAATATATGAGAGATAGTAAAACTTTACATTAAATCATCACCATCAACCAACCATCACATAGAACATGATAATGCTTCCTGAGAATTCTTCAATTTATGGAATTATTAAATTCTTGGAATAATCTGATCCTATAGATAATATTACTCAATGCATTCTCTGAAAATTCTCCAAGTTTCACTCGAATCCTCCCCAAAAAGAAATTATAGAGAGAATTGTAGACTTTGTTCAATTTTGGTTTATTCAGGACACCGAACTTGTACAGAATTCCCCACGCTCAATATTTAACATCAGATTCTAAAAATCACACACAAGAAACTATAGTCCGTACGATTTCCAATGCAATTTTCCCCACTTCATTTGGATTCTCTATGAAGACGTTATGATTTTTTTACTCGGAACACCTGTTTATTGACTAGCTTCAAGACTGGTCAAAAACCCTATCTTCCACAGAGTGTATATCCATAATTATAGAGAATAAAGAGATGAAACTTTTACCACAGGTACCTTGATATTTATTCTTAGTACCATAGCAATTTCACCATCTGAATCGTTCTAGAAAAAATTTTATAGCGAAAATGGTAAGATGACCTGAAAATAACATACCTTAGAACACTTCACCAAAAGACTTCATCCTCCCTTGAAATCCGGCCTTCTTTACTTCTGATTTCCTCTGAAATTTGACTTGTATGTCAAATGAATATATAATGATATTTATTTATACCATTTATGTCACTTCCTTTTAACATTAGGGCCGACATGACACTTTCTTATTTTGTAATTCTGTTCTTTAATTATCTTCAAGGCCTACATGTACTTCCTTCTTTAATTCACTGTCATCTTCAAAAATTCATTTCTCCTCAACCGTGAGGATCCATTTGACATGCCACATACCACCGGAAACAACATGATGTATACTATCCATCCATGGGTGTTGTATCTGCATGTTCATTTTCCTTCATGTCCAAAGAAATTCCACAAAATTTCTTTCCTTTTCCATGTTGTAGTTGGTATACAGACATTTGGCATATGATTATCTTCCTTCATCTCTCTGCAATCTCATGCTTTATGACCAAGATTATTGCACTTGTAACATACAATATTTTGATCCATTAATGGGTCAAATGGATTATAATTTCTGTTGATAGTTTTACAAACATTTCCATATCTACTATTTTCACCATTCATGTAGCTTGCATAGTTATTCCTTTCATTGATTCTACATTTGATTGCCTTGTGTCCAAAATTTCCTCAAGTATAACAATGTCCAAGAAAGAAATTTTGATACCTGGGAGTAAGTGATATTCTTTGTGGTGTGTTCCATCTGAGTTCACGATCTATTCTTTTGTAATTTCCTTCATAATGATTTCTTTCATACCTGATGGGAGAGGATCTTCTTGATGTCTCATTCCTTTTGAATTCTAGTCTTCTATCTTGTTGTTCAACTTGTTTTGAAGTGTTGGTTTCATCATTTTCATCTTCCTTCTCTTGTTTTGTTGTCTTCAAACTGTCATTGTATCCTAGTCCTGCCTTGTCATTTGGAGATCTTTGATTGCTAAGGATCTCATCTAATTTTTCAATGATTTTTTTGAACTTCTTCAACTTTTTTGTTGTCAATAGTAGCTCCCCTTTTGTGTGATCCAATTCTTCTTTCAATTTCTCATAATATTCTAATTGTTCCTTCAAGATATTAATGGTATTTTCAAGCTTGTAATTATCTTCTTCACAACTACTCAATTCACCTTTTAGTATCATGTTTGTGTTTCTAAGCTTGCTATTTTCAGTTTCAACATGCTTCAACTTTTCAATATTCTCATCTTCTTGTTCACTCTCTGTATTGTCTTTGTATCCCCAAAAGGAATCAAGGTTGGTTTCTTCGTCTAAATCTTCTTCACAAATGATTTGTTATTCTTTAGAATTCTTGTGATCATCATCCTGGGTTTCTTGGGTTATGAAGAGGACTTCTCCTCCATCATTATCTTCTTCATCACTCCCATCTGAGGAGATGTCATCATCCTTGGAGTAGAATCTCTTTTTATTGTTGAGACTTCTCTTTTTATAGTAGTAGTTTTCAACAATATGTCCTATTCTACCACAGTTAAAGCATTTGAGAGGAGACTTACCTTTGTATCTTCCACTTCCCTTCTGAAACCTTCTTACAAAATTTGTTATTTCTTCATCAAGTTCGTTATCCTAGTCTTTTGTCTTATTTATGGATTTAAAGGCTGCTTCATTGTTTGGTTGGTCACTTTCTGTACCTGTTCTCATTTCATATGCTATAAGAGACCCATGTAATTCATCCATTGTCATTTTGGTCAAGTCCCTATTTTCTTCAATGGCGGAGACCTTAGCATTATACTTCAAGAGAAGTGATCTCAACACTTTTTGTACAACCAACGATTCATCGATCTCTTCACCTAATCCTATGATAGCATTAACAACTTCATCAACTATAAGAAGATAGGTTGCAATATCTTCCTTTTCATTCATCTTCAAATTTTCAAATTCTTCTCTATGTCATTAAAGCTTGACCTGCTTAACTTTTGGATCACCTTCGTAGATACTCTTGAGTTTGTCCCATACCTTTTTAGCAGTGCTGGAGCCCATCACTTTGCTAGAAATGGTTGGTGCCAATGATGCTAGAATAACATGTCTGGATTTTGAATTACAACTCATAATCTTCTTCTCATTTGGATCGGTTGGAGCATTATTTGGGATTACATAGCCATTTACAACTGAGTACCAAATGTCTACTCCCAAATCTGTTAGGTAAGTTTTCACTCTAGTATGCATAATTTATTCCATCAAATTTTTGAATCCCATTTGAAATGTGCTCATGGTCATCCCTCTCTGCTCAGGATTTTCCTTCCAGTGGTTAAACTATTCTGAAGGCAACCTTCTCTGATACCAATTGTTGATACCGAGAGGGGGGTGAATCAGTATCAAGTACAATTTAAAACCTTTTTCAACTTATACTTAAACCATTCAACTATATCCAATGAGAAATGAACAATAGTATAAGAGTTACACCAATACACCACA
>ML776682.1:3107920-3136508 GCA_009831015.1 Picea engelmannii | reverse complement strand
TTCCCCTTCCTTCCACCCAAGAATATATGAGAGATAATAAAACTTTACATTAAATCATCACCATCAACCAACCATCACATAGAACCTGATAATGCTTCCTGAGACTTCTTCAATTTATGCAATTCTTCAATTCTTGGAATACTATGATCCTATAGATAATATTACTCAATGTATTCTCTGAAAATTTTCCAAGTTTCACTCCTTGAATCCTCCCCAAAAATAAGTTATAGAGAGAATGGTAGACTTTGTTCAATTCTAGTTTATTCAGGAGACCGAACTTGTACAGAATGCCCCGCGCTCAATATTTAACATCAGATTCTGAAAATCACATACAAGAAACTACATTCCGTACTATTTCCAATGAAATTTTTCCCACTTCATTTGGATTATCTATGAAGAAGTTATGATTGTTTTACCCGAAACACCTGTTTATTGACTAGCTTCAGGATTGGTCGAAAACCCTATCTTCTACAGAGTGTATCTCCATAATTATAGTGAATCAAGAGCTGAAACTTTTACCACAGGTACCTTGATATGTCTTCTCAATACAATAAAAATTTCACCATATGAATTGTCTAGAAAAAAATTTATAGCAAAAATGGTAAGATGACCTGAAAATAACATACCTTAGAACACTTCACCAAAAGACTTCATCCTCCCTTGAAATCCAGCCTTCTTTACTTCTGATTTCCTCTGAAATTCGACTTGTATGTCAAATGAATGTATAATGATATTTATTTATACCATTTATGTAACTTCCTTTTAACATTAGGGCCGACCTGACACTTTCTTATTTTGTAATTTTGTTCTTTAATTATCTTCAGGGCCTACATGTACTTCCTTCTTCAATTCACTTTGTCATCTTCAAAAATCCATTTCTCCTCAACCATGAGGATCCACGTGACGTGCCACATACCACCGGAAAAAACATGATGTATAATATCCATCCATGGGTGTTGTATTTGCATGTGCATTGTCCTTCATGTCCAAATACCTTCATCAATCTTGTGGTCCAAAACCCATGACTAGGGTTGACATCAATGACAACAACCAATCTTCCAACATCTTGTTGGTTATTTTTTTTCTAACATTATAACAAAAATGAAGATAAAACTCTAGACTAAATGAAAGAGAGAATCTAACTATGGTTTTTGGGGGAAGTTTGGGTTTAGGATAACCTTTACCCTAGCATGCAAATGAAGAATATCTAAACAACTTCAAACTAGCATTAATACCATTTTATTTAGTGAAAATTCAACATCATCTAAGGTCACAGTTAAAGAAAAGAAACATACATGCGATAAGAAGTTAGTGCAAGAAAAGTAATTTCCAATACTCTATTATCAATAACAAGTTAACACAATCAATTTCTAGTCACCAATTAGAACTAAAGAATTGTTACAACATCATAAGGTAACTTTAAATACAAGTAAAAAAAATCTTACTCAACAAAGAAAAAAATATTGAATCTGAAGACAGAGATAATCCCCCTCAGTCCAAACACATTCACGCCTTATATGATAGAAGTGCCTTTGGTTCTAAACATAACTTCTTAATTAAAACAAACTTGCATAAAAATAGTTCTATTACAAAATTTCATAAAAGTCTTTCTCTCCAAAACCATCGACTGCAAAACACAAGGTCGATCTCCCTATTTATAAAGAATCACTAAGCTAAAAATCACTAATAAAAGTTGTGTTAAGTGAAACAAAATGACACATGGCATATTTGATCTCTTTGTTCTCCTAATATCATCTGATCCTTTCACTTCAGTGGATTATTTCTATCATATTTTGACCACTAGAAGAAGAGGTCTTCACATGTGTTTGCATATGGGCACCTGTGTTGATCCATCAGGGTGGACATGACTTCCTTTATCTCTACTTCCCGCTCCTTGTACTTGATCAATTTGACACTTAAGAACTGTAAGACTGCCAGATCTTTGATTGGGGGTTCCATGAACTTCCTCGCTAGACCCAGGATCATGCTTGAAGTCTGTGAAATATTCATTTCCCATGTAAGGTCTTTCTCTTTATATTGTTTAACAATGTCTTGTAAGTCGGTGAAATCCTTTGGTGGACCAAAATATGGAAAATTAATTCCCTTCATTTCCATATTCAATTTCTCCCAGCTTTTCTCACATTCTTCCCATCTTTCTTGCATTTTTCGTTGAGGCTCTTGGACCATGGACACCCAGTGTTCGAATAGTTTTCGTATTCGAGGAATGCTACTATCCATCAACACTCAGATACTATGCTCCTATGAATCACAACCCTTTTTTATTTCACTTATGTAGTCGATTTGTTCTAAGGCCTGATGTGCCTTTTCGAACCACCGCTACATATATTTGCAGGTCTCCATCCCCATTAAAGTATCTTCTTTAAGATCGACTATTTGAGTGATGAATAGGTCTCTTTCTCTTCTGAATTTCACATACATTTCTCAGAACTCGCTCTTTAAGAGTACCTCCGCCTGTGTCCAATTCTGGTAGTACTCATCCTGATGACGAAGATGGTCCAATTCTTTTCTCATGGCGGCTACCTCCTCTTCGTCCTTCTTTTCTCTGTGAAGTGTAGCATCTATTATGGCCACTCCAACTCCAATGAGTTCGGTCATCTTAGCATGCTCTATGTCAAATAATGTTTCTTCCGTGGTTATGAAAAAAGTGCTATCTAAGGTGACTTTTCTTTTCTAGACCGTCCTTTTCATTACGAATTTTCTCTTCATGTCATATGCAATGGCCTGCACGTCGATGATTTCATATACAAGCTCCAAAATATATTGATCTCCCCAGGATAATGTATTTTCCATGCTTCCTGGTGTGTAGAGATGCTCTATGGTTTCTTCTTGTGTTGGTTCTTATTTTGTTTCTTGGTTAGGCCCACTCGACTCCTTGGGAGGGGAGTTTCTTGGATGCTCTGTAGGCTAGTCATCCTGCCTAGTTTCAATGATCATTTTTGTTTTCACTCCAGATGAGGGAGTAGGAGGAAGCTCCGTACAGATTGAAGGTTCGACTGGTGGGGTGCCAATTTCTGGTAGCTTCATTGTTCCTCCTTGTTCACCCATGTCAATGTCATATTTGGAGCTGACACCATGTTGTTGAGTCTCTCTTGTCGATTGTGTTTCTAGTGAACTGAGTAATTCAAAATCAGTAGTGATTCTGGTGTTCTGACTGCCTTCCCGAGGTTCCGATACAATTTCATTAGGAGCCAGAAAAGATACTTCACCTGAGTTTTCCTCCTAGGTTATTACAACCAAAGATATGTGTGAAACCTCCAAGACTTCATCATCATCATATATAGTGATTAGGTTCACAAGAACAGCTGGCACCCTTTTCCTACTTGATACTCCTACTGGCTTTTGTTGCTCTATAGTTGTTATCAGGGATCTCACCTGGACAGTTTCTTCTCAATCGACAATTTATTTTGATGGATCGACACTTGAGCCATTTGTATCTACATCCTAGTCATTGGTGTTGATTGGGGTAATCCTCAGCAGTTCAATCAAAGGGTTAAGTGGGGGATCTTTTTCTACCCTTTGTATGGCTCTTTGGGCTTCTTCTAGTAACAACACCCCCCTCCTTCGTGCCTCTGTTGATTCTACTAGTCTGATTTCATCTCTTACCCTAACATCTTCTTGTGTTTATTTCTCTATTGTCTCAACTTGCTCATCCAGGGACATCACTTTGAAATTATTCATATTCAGGTTGGCCCTTCTTTGCAGTACTTCCTCCCAGTCCTGCACGCCTTCAGTGAATATTTCTTCTTCAAATTTGTCATGAGAATACGACCAATAGGAGGATACCTGCACCGTGTGATGGGGAACTAAACCCTTGGGATCATGCTTGTGAAATCTACCTGTATGAAAATGGTACTCGAGATGATTCAACCCCTCCTGTTTTGCATGCGCAGTGTCTCTAACCATGTAAAATCCTATGTGGAAACCATAGGGAATGAAAGCTCTCATATTGTCTTTGACCAGGGAAGCATTGCAGCATTGCAATATGGTATGGTATAAAATTTCCCCCAAAATGAGGTGATCTAGGACATGAAGAGGGAGAAGGTGGGGTGCGCAGTTAGCTCCGAACACTCTAATATAAGTGTTAGTTTCTTCGAAGTACCAGTGGCCAACTTTTTCTATCATCTTCCTTGCCTCCACTGAAATATGAGGGAACTCTTTTCTAAAGATGAGGAAGTAAACCCTGGATAGGAACTCATCGCATATTAAAGAATATGATCTCTTGTATCTATTTTCCCACAATATGATGAAATAGACATGTACATGCAATTCAGAAATATGTTAGCTCAAATTCATACTTGCAAAAATGTTCCTTGCGCAAATTACATCCAGCAAGTAGGATACTATGTAGAAGGTTGGATCCTCTCCTTCCTTAGGTGTCTGAGCTTGTGAAATATTTATACTGAGCTTCTTGGAGATAATGGCTCCCTGATTGAAGTTGCTCCCCGAAATTGCCATGGTGTATGCTAAGGGCATCCATGCCTCTAAAAATTTGGAGCAATCATTTTCTCCATATAACCTATAGATTAACGCCATCAAATACATGTATGGCTCTCAGATATTTACTGTGTTGTACCATCTTGTGCTCCTATTTGTGAATTTCTTGTCTTCTTTCCACCACGAGGCTAGCAGTTAGTTGGTAACATGAATCTTGTAGAACTTGATCATGAAGTCTGTGTTTAGCCTTCCCTCTGGGTCTCTAAGTTGGTAGTACTTATGCACCTCCATCGGAAGGAAAACACCAACACACTCACCTTTTTCATTGTTTATGGTGCACTTTACAGTGTCTGCATGATCAATTATCCATCCCAAGGTCTCGATGCAGGGCAGAACTGGGGTCTGGCTAGCCACGCGATGCATAGTTTACCTCTGAATGTTTGGAAACACCTCATCATCCAACATTCAGACATATGGATTTCTATGAGGCGTGAAATTAGGGTAGTCCTCCTGACTAATTTTGTTGTACAGACCACCCCAATGCGAGAGCACCACTTTAGACCCTGTGGTCGCTTTTGTGTTACCGAATGCTGGAGGCTGAATAAACTACTTCTTGGTGGACGTGCATATAACCGATTTCGTATTTGAGGCGAAATCCAACTATCTTGCATCACTCGACATAGATCCTTCTCCGACCTCTGGTTCCTTTATTTTGGGCATCCTTGGTGAGTGCCTGGTTGTTGGCTTTCTTGGAGGCATTTTCTGCAAAAAGACAAAGTGAGATACCAACTTATAAAAGGACTATGGATGCAATCACAAATGTAGAAATGATGAAGACAATGCATACCTCTTCCTTGCACAAGATTAAATTGGTTTAGAGTTAAATATCGGCTATAAGCTCCTCAACCTGATCTCTTGCTCCTTCGACTGCCCCAGGGAATAAAATATTTGTGCGCAGAATGAAATGTTTGAATATATCTTTGTAATTTAAACAGAGAGAATACTTACCTTGTCGCATCAGTTCTTAAATTCAAGGCTGTAAATGTTCCCTACACAATCCATCGCTAAATCCAAACCATGATCAAGATTAAATCCAATGCAGACTGGCAGCGCGGGAGCAGGTTACTTCGTAGTTCATCGACACATTCAAAATTCTATTGTTTGGTCAGTGCGTGGGATAGTAACATGGGATGAGTGAAACATTAATTGGCCTCCTAATAACAAAATCTGATATTATCCCTGCCTAAACTGTCCCATCAAACTATCGAGCCTTCTCATATTTTCAACACTGGTATGATCGACGTTGGGGGAAAAAGGCAAGGCATTGAATTGGAAACAAAGTGCAGAGCGGTTAGGATTGTCAATGTATAATGTTGAAGGTTCAATGAAAACCCCCGTCATATGATTTCCTATCAGTATACCGATAGAAAACAAGTGGATCGACGTCAACGCTCTTCTTAAATGTTTTTTCTTTTTTTGTTGATACCTTTAGCCGAAATGCTAACTTGGAGATACAGACATGACACGGGGAACATCAATAGATTACATAGGGAAAATAGGTCACGTTGTACGAACTTCTTACACGGCCAAGACACGTGGCAGTTGATTTCAACCTTTCCATGGGAAACATTCCTTCAGAATCGGTGATTTCCTTTAGACATAAATCTGGTTTCTGCACCATATTCTACCGACACTAACGTCGTAACTATGATCGATGATCGACGAAGCGTTAAAGTGAAAATTTTTGCAGTTTCATCTCTTGAATTTTTCCAACGCCAAAGATGTGTCAGTGATGGTAGTTTATTCTGTTTGTGATTTACCTCTCAAAACTTGCCTATGTCGAAGGGTTCCGGTGATGTTAAAATACTATCTTATAGGCCAAATTTCGTCAATCGACAATTGTTAAAAGTTTTAAACCGTGTACCTTTCGGGATTATCATGCATTGTTACTTAGAGAAAAATTCAATCCGTCAAAACCAAACAAAATGGTCGATGATAAGGTTTAATGACATAAAAGAAAGAAAATCCATTCATCCATGATACATACTCTGACTTAGAAAAATGAAAAGTGGTACCCAAAAAGAAAAATATTTCGCAAATACTTTTAGGGTGTGTTGAGTGCTCAAAAGGGTTGCACCCCACTTGTCGTCACATGTGCCCCTTCCTCATTGGGCTGAGATGTGTCTCCATTCTTGGCATCCCCCTGAATTTCTACTCTGGGCACTGTTGTTGTCCTCCTTTGCCTCTTTGGTACTATGCTGCTTCCAGATGCCTGAGTGCATGTTGTAGCCTTCTGGGTGTTAGTAGCTGGGATATTTGTCTTTATTGAGGGGACTTCTTCAGCTTTCCCCTTGGGCTTGGATGATGTCGTTGCTACTAGCTTTGTGTTTTTTTTTTCTACTGCCACCTTCCACTGCGCAGGCCAGTATTTGATTATCCAGTCAACTTTTTCCCTAGTGACGTGGTATTGCATCTCTAAACATTCCTTCTTTGGATCCCTTGAGACCTGGATGCCTTAAATTAGGCTACTCCTTCAGACACCTGCACCACCTCCACATGAATTCACCACACATTAGTTGTGTGCTATTGTATATCTTCCAAAATCCTAGTCAACGTCGTGTTATTATCATGCTTATTTTTTGTGTCCTTGGCCTGCTAGAAGGATTCATACCTAGTTGCATTTCATTTCCCTTTCCTATCCAGGAAATTCAAAATTTTTGGCTTCTACCACCCTACCAAGGCGATGAGGATAATTATCCAGGAATAATAGAACTCAGTTCCATTATCCTACGCGTCTTTGCAGTCGATCAAGAATTGGTTCAGAAGGTAAGGTGCCCAAATTAACATTACCCCCTTCGCACACTTGCAAATGACTGCGATGACTCCTATTGAAGCCTCTTCTTTTATACACTTCCTCAGCATCTTGCAAGCTATGATATTGTTAGCGAACCTTGTCACTGCATCATTGATGTATCTAAGAACAACTCCCATGTTTCCTCTACTGGTACCAAACTGGGCTTTGACTATCTCAGTGATTTCCTTCTGACGTGCTTTGTTGTCCAAGTATTCTTCTGGTTGTGCACACACTATGAGTAACTCTGCAATTATGGCGATCAGCATGATATCAAGATGGATTTTCTTATCCATCCAGAGAATGCCTCCATGTTTGACACACAACCCAACATTTTTATCACCCTCGAAGCATGGTATGTACAGGAGGTTCATGATCCCGGAGTTGTAGAGCCCTATTCTCCATTGCACGGGCTCCATGATCGGTTTTCCTAAGGGTCCAATTTCCCCATGTGTTCGTGAAATAAGATTCCTCGACCAAGTATAGGAACTTTGTTGCATCGCACACATCATGGTTCGAGTACCTTAGTTTCGGTACTTTCCTGAACATATCCTCCACTATCACCACTACGTTCGTGAGGTAGGGAAGTGTGATTTATATGGTGTCATGCACCTTTATCTTCTTCCCGACGACAGATTGGCCTTTTGAAAATGTTTTTGTTTCATATTCTTACCCCTCATATTTTGAATGGTTGGTGATGTCCTCGACCAACACCTCCTCTTCGTCTCAGCCCTGTTTTTAACCCTTCATTTCGTCAGGTTTAGCAGGTGTTTCGGGATTAGGGTTTGTATTTCCATTTTGATTTCTGGAGGTTTTCCACACTTCCCCTTCTGTTGTTGTCGACATTTCCTCCTCAAACCTCATTGAGATAAGTGACTTTGTCTCTGAGGTCGTAACATCTTTGAGATCGATGAAATTCTCAGGCTCCACCATCCTTTCCTTCCTCCTTTGACCCTGTCGAGTAACCCGTACATATTTCCCTAGAGCACCAAAATTTGGTGGTGTCATGTTGTATTAGTTTTGAATACTTTCTCTCTTCTTCACACAATTACACCTAGGT
This sequence comes from Picea engelmannii, assembly GCA_009831015.1. Classification (NCBI taxonomy): domain Eukaryota; kingdom Viridiplantae; phylum Streptophyta; class Pinopsida; order Pinales; family Pinaceae; genus Picea; species Picea engelmannii. The sequence continues at coordinate 3,128,142 of ML776682.1, read as the reverse complement.
CACACACTTCTAGCTCAGTCTATGCTAAAAAATCACCAAGTGTCGAGCTAACCCATGCTTTCCACACTTTATAGACCTGGTCATAAATGTTTTTCACTTTTTCGTGCATTTGCGTCGAATTCAATTTTTCCTATGTGTCATCTCTCTATTTTTGTCGCATTAGTTGTTTCCCATGACTTTTTCCACTTTCTTGTCGTTCAACTGACTTCTTCCTCTTTTTGTACTTTTCTTCCTTTTTCTGTTTTTGTATTCCTTCTTCTTATTTTTCTCCTTTTTATTGTCTTTTTATAAGTTTTTTTCTCTCCTAATATCTACTATAGTACAATATATACATGGTTTTCACACTGAGGTGCAATTACCGAGATTTAGTAGGTTGATTGTCCATGTATAGTTTCAATCAACTACTATTCACCATTCCTTTCAATTATGTTCCTCCAAAGAATTTTAGTTGCACAGGTCCTCCATCTATGATAGTATTTACTTCATATGGCCCTAGCCAATGCATTCTGAACTTACCAGGGTGTTGCAAACAAATTTGTTGCCATAGAGAAGAACTAGGTCTCCATCCTTAAATCTCTTCTTCTTTATGTGTCTGTCGTGCCAGGCTTTGTCCCTTTCTTTTTGTGCCTCTTGGTGAAATCTTTCCAGAATCATGTCTTATTCCATTTTCATTAGTTGACTTAGCCTCTCTTGTACTACGCCTCTTTCTGTCATATTGGTAATTGTTGCTACATGCAGACTGGGTACCAAAAATTCTAATGGTACCACTGCTTCTTGTACATATACCAATCTCAATGGTATTTGTCCTGACAAATTTTTTCATATGGTCCTGTATGCCCATAGTACTACTGGTATTTTCAAATCCCAATCATCCTTGTTAACATAGCAGATGTTAGTCAAATCATTTTCCAAAATCTTGTTGAAATCTTCTACTATCCCATTTCCTTGAGGATGATATGGTGTACTATTTTTGTGATAGACTTCAAACTCCTTAGTCATAGCCTTGATTGTATTGTTAATAAAATGGGTTCCTTGGCCACTCATCAGAATCCTAGTACATCCAAATCTAGTGATCACATGCTCAAATAAGAAGTGTGTTGTTATATCTGTGCTACAATCTTTAACTGGTGTTGATTCTTCTGGTTAAGTATTCGGTCATAGTAATAATATATATATCTCCTGACCTTCTTGATGGTGGATTAATATTTCCAACAAAATCTATTTCTCATTTGTCAAATATCTACAGAGTTACTTGTGGTATTAGGGGCATCTCATCCTTCCTGTTGGGTTTTCCAACCGTCTAAGAGACATCACAGTTTTGGAAATATTCTTTGGAATCTTTATGAATTGTTGGCCACCATAAAACTGCACTCAATACCTTCTGTGTGGTATCTTTTCCTGCATAGTGTCCTCCAACTATACCTTCATGAGATTTTTCCAAAACACTAGGCCATTCATGTTCTAATACATGCCTTCTCAAAATGATGTCTGCACCCATCTTCTATAAATGACCTACAATGAGATGATAGTCTACAACTCTGACTACCATATTTTTATTCTATGTAGTACTAAAATCTTGTGGCACAACTCTTGTACTTAATAATTCAATGACATTAGTGAAGTATTCATCAACTACCTATACTGAAAATAATTGTGCATCAGGGAAGTTGTCCTCTAAGTTTGTAGGTTCTTATCCATTGGTTACCCTTGACAAGTGATCAAGTATGACATTCAACTTCCTTGGTTTGATTATTACTTGAAAATCAAATTCCTAGAATAATAACAACCATCTACATATCCTCCCCCCCAACACTAGCTTGTTGACTAGATATTTGAGGATAGAATGATCTGTGAACATTTTAAAATGATTTCCCAATATATAATGTCTGAATTTTTTAAGTACATATACCATGGCTAGGAATTATATTTCTGTGGTGTTCTAATTTTTCTCAGATTCTGACAACTTCTTGCTTGCAAAGGATATAAGATTATCCAAGTCCCCTACTCTTGGTTGTGCTAGAATTTCTCCAAGTGTTATGGCTGATGCATCTACATGCACATTAAATGTCTTTTCCCAGTGTGGGAAAACTAATATAGGTGTTGTCACCATATTCTCGTTTAGAGTATCCAATCCTTGCTGGCAATCCTCATTCCAATGAAATAGGGTGTCCTACTTCAATAGTTTTTCCATCGGTGCAGTAATCTATGCATACCCCTTTACAAACTTCTTGTAGTAGCCTGCATGTCCCAATGTGGCTCTTAACTAGCGCACTGAACTTTGTGGTGGTAAGTTCGCAATGACAACAGTCTTAGCAGGGTCAACCATTAAACCCTGTTTGAATACTATATGTCCCAACAGTATCCCAAAAGGTGTGCCAAAAATGCATTTATTGATGTTTAGTGAGATTTGACATTTCCTGCATCTTTCCAACATTAGTCTTAAAACTTCTACATGATCTTTCAAAAGACTAAGCACAGTCCAATCATCCAGATATACTTCTAAAAACTGAAGTATAATTCCTTAAAAGCAGCTATGACCACCCTTGAAAAGATAGATGGTGCATTATTCAAGCCAAAATGCATGCCTGTATATTGGTAGGATACCCATTCTGTGGCAAAGGTAGTCTTATAGTTGTCCTCTGGAGCTATTTTGATCTTATGGTAACCTTAGAATCCATATCTGAATGAATATGCTTCCTGGCCTCCCAAATTTTCCAACACCTCATTTGTAAAAGGGGTAGGGAAAGGATCATGTAAGCAAGCATCATTTAGTTTTCTCAAATCTACACAAATTCGTATCCCCCCTTGCTTCTTTTCTTGGACTAACATGGGACTGATCCATTCAGATTCCTCCACTAGTTCTATGATGCCAACTTCCAACATTCGGTCAATTTATGATTTCACTTTCTTATTATATACTAGATTCAGTCTGTAAGGTTTCTATTTCACCTAGCTCACCTATTATGCCTTTGATCTCTATAAAGGTTGTTGCAAACATGTCACTGTATTCGCACAATAACTTTGTTATCCTTTCTAGTGATTTCTCATCCCAGTAGTCTCTAATGCTTTCCATTTTAGGATTTTATTCTGTCCCAATATTGACTTTCTTGAATTTGATTGGTGCAACAAATGGCTCTGACTCCAGAGATGGAACTTCCACCTCTCTCTCTCCTTCAATATATGTGATATGAATTTTTCACAGATCATCTTCATCTGGTGCTTCCCCTTCGACATGATAACATGAGAGTAACTCTTTGACTATCTATCTGTTATGTTGTTGATATTATGTTATAATTTCAACCTCTGGTTCATCAAAAAATATTACTCCTTGTATCAGCTTCAGAGTTGAATCAATGTTGTGGTTCTCATGCTCAAATGAGAAGGTTGCTACAAAATTTTATTGTAATGTTTTCCATTATGTACCAGTTCCCTGGGATCCCTTCCAATGTATGAATGAAGTGATGAGGCCATTACTCTAGTGGTGTCATCCTCCATTGTGTTCTGCATTTCTCTGGGTGTTCAACTAGTTTTCCTCTCCCATCATACTTTTGCATTGTAGTGCTCCCCTATTTTACACCAAATCTAATGCACAATAGACATTTACATTGATACCAGTCCTGAATTGTTTCTTTGTGCGCACCCCACCATATTGCAGGTGTTTCCTTGAGTGCAATATCCAGGGATAAGAGCCTCTAATTTTCCAAAAAATTCTCCTCATATTTTGTCAATAATTCCTCTAAGTCATTCAACCCATGAAAACTGGGAGGTTCCCTTATATTTGTACCAACCCACCTTACTACGTAGTCTATTCTTGCGCACCTCCTTGTGGAGACTTCATGTAGTCTTTGCTACCAATTTTCCAAACCTATGTCTAAGTCTGAATCACATGATGTAATTCTTCTCTAGCTAAGTACCCCATCTACAATTGGATTGACATAATCTTCTTCTCGCGCAATGTTTCTATATATCTAATTTATTTCTTCCAAATACAGACAGGTGGCCTCTACAAATCTTTCTCCTTCTGAAGGATCCAATGGTGCAATAACTCTATATTCACCTAATTCAAAAGTCATTTTACTTTTCTTCAGGTTGATAACATCTTGTTTATCAAATTCCCAATCCAATCCAAGTAATGTTGGGTAAGGTGTTGTGCCATCTACTATCTCTATTACTTCAAAATCTGCCACAGCGCACACTCCATCCAAATCCATTATCACACCTTTAAGTCTTCCAATTGGTAGCACGCTGTGCTAATTTTCTAGTTTTATCTGGATGGGTGAATAGCCTTATGTGGGTTCCCCCATACACTTCCATGTCTTCTTATGTAAGACGTTTACTTCAGAGCCTAAATCAAGTATGATATATCCCATGTTGAAATCCCCAATGTTGGAATTTAGCCTGAATTCCCTACTTGTTCTTCTTATTGTATGGAGATGATTAACTCTTTTATACTCTAACTTCACTTCTACCTTTGTGTTACATATTTCTAGCAGATTCTATAAGACCTTAACGGATGATCGATCATTCAATAACTTAACATAGGATTGAATAAATTTTTTTATGGTACTTACTTGCTCTAACGGTTTTCCTTTACCAGTGTGATCCATTGACGATGGCATCTCGTATATTGGTGGGTCCTGAGTTTGCTATGAAATTTATGTAGACACAATTCTCTCCTTGAGAAGCTCCTGTTTAGCCTCCTTAAATGTTTCCTTTTCTTTCTGTGCGTCAAACTGCTTATGTGGCTCAGTGTTATTCTTTACCCATTGGTGTTGAGTTGGATCTTGTTTTGTTGCATCAAATCCTGCCTTGGATCCTCCTCGAGTAACTATATTGATCCTTTTCCCATCATCCTTGGCTTTTGTAGAAATCCATTGGACATTCTGGCTATTATGGTTCCTTTTTTTCCGAATCTTTCCCAAGAGTATTGGGTAGTCTTCTATGTCATGGTTTGTTGCGCGACAATAGATACATGTCGTAGGTGGAAGTGGACAATCTCTTTCATAATGTCCTAGTTTTTGGAATTTGTGGCACACCACTATCCCTCTCCCTCATCCAAATCCTCCTTTTCCTCTTCCTCAACCTATGAATCCACCTTATCTCCTCGTGGTGCATTATATTGGGGTACTTGGTTATAATACATGGGATTATACTATGGCTACGCATTGTTGTGCTGCAGATATGCGGGGTTGAATGGTGGTGGCACCTGGTTTAACTAATGTGCAGCTTGCCCTGTCATCATCTCTGCTTGCACCCTGTAAGTGTCTGAAGTTCTTTCTCTCATCAGTTCCAGTGTTCTACAGTCCTTATCATGATGACCCATTGATTTGCAAAAAATGTAATATGAACTTTTTGGTACTGTATTATACTTTTGCATCATCGGAAAATGATATGGATCATGCCCATGTGTCTTACAAATATCGCACCATGGTCCTCCTATTGTAAAGGGGTTTGGCACCCTTTCGTCCAAGTACTGCGAAAAAGTTGGACATTCGTTCTTATGATGTCCTTTTGTCTTGCATAACGTACACCAAACAACTTCTCTTTTCTCTTTTCCCTTATTATGGTTCATTTGAAATGTAAGATTATTTAGATCCTCCTTCAACTCCTCTATTGTTGGATATGTCTGCTGATATTGGTTTTCTTCCAGTTTTATGGATGCTTCCAGAGCCTCTGCCTGATTTTGGAAGTTCTGTTGTCTCAAAGGCTACTTCAAGTGTGGTAACAGTAAGTTACAAATAATTTCCTATGTTGGATGTCACTAATTGAATACTTCAACTTACCTTTCAAACGTTTGAACCTATGATCAATCTCCCAAATAGACTCACCTGGTTTCTGCCCAATTTTAATAATTTCATTCATGTACTCATCCTCTAAGCTTGGATTTTGAAGCTCATTTACCAATAGCTTTTTCACCGCTGCGACAATTTTTGGTACTCCTTGCAGACTGTTTAGATCAAGGCTCATGTACCAGTCCAGTGTGCAGTCTCTTAGTGTGATAGCTAACTATGCAAGATTTTTATCCTCATCGGTGGTCTTCTTTTCTTCCCAGATCTTTTCATAGATTGTTACACATCAAAATTACTCATTACGACAATGACCTAGTGTCGTCGTTATCAATATTACAAGTGTCGCATTTTGGTCACAAGTGTCAGAAAAAGAATACTGCCATACTATCTATGTCATGCCTATAAAGACATCGGAAGGACACTTGGAACACCTCAAACAACTGATTTGGAAGACGAGGAATGACTTAATAAAGTTTATAAACGTTTTTACACTGGAAAATCCACTCAAAAGACATTTTTGGAGAGGAGCGCTCCCCTATACATTGACAGGGAGTGTTGGTGCTCTGTGCACCCTTTTAGGGGAGTGCTATAGCGCTCTGGTGCCCCTTTTGGGGGAGCGCTGCCTTTTCTGAGCAAATTTTGGGTTTGTTGAGGTAAATCAGGGAAGCATCCCTCAATTCCTGAAAGTGGTTGGATTTGAATAGATGGTCAAGGCATGATCTTAGGGAAAATCCTCAACTGAAGGAGAAGAATCCTCAACTTATCCCAAAGATCTCTCAAGTGGTTGGGCCTCTCCAAGGCTATATAAGGGAGCCTTCTCGTGGTGAAAGGGGATGGAAAGTATTGTGAAGAATATAAATTATGATCTCATGAGGAAGATGTCATTTGGAACATTAGCATTCCGTGTGTGGACTGTTTAAGCAAGGGTTTGGACAAGGAGAGCTTGATGAAGCTGTTGCACTCACATCTATGGTTGTAAGTATTCTTCATTGTTGTTCTCATAAATATGACATGCTTGGCTTGTTTCTTTCAAGTCTGTGTTCGATCTCACATAAACTTGTCTTTAGTAGATAGATTTGTTTTTGAGCTAATCCTAGTAGTGTAGGAAGTTGGTCGTATCTTTGTTTGTCTACAGGGATTATCGAGGAGTTCGGGATTGAAGATCAAATCGGTCTATGTAGGGACAAACACCATTAAAAATGTACTTATTTTCTAGTTCCTCTTCATACATTAGCTTATCTAGATCTAAAAGGATGTCAGTGCCCACGTTAATCACTTTTCTGTCTTGGTTTTAGGATTCTAGGGACCTCAAGAGAATCCACTTGTCTGCAAGGGGATTTCTCTTCAACAGAAATTGGCGACTCCACTAGGCAGATCTAAGCTTTCAGTTTTGGTTTTCCTCACAGACCTTGTCTTACCCTTTGTTCTTTTTAGACCTTGTTCATCCCGTATGTATAATTGAATATGCTGATTGGATCCTTATCCCATCACATCTATTGTGATTGACAAAGTTTGACTGAGTTTTGGCCTTTTTGGACATTTTTCTAGGTTTTAAGACACCAGTGCTCCCCTGCCTATGTTATCAGAGTGCTGTTGCTCCTTATTAGCTTTGCATAGAGCGTTATAATGCTCTGGTGCCCCTTACACTAGAGCGCTACCTTTTTCTTTGCAAAAACCTTCTAAGGTTGTATTTTCTAAAGTCCAATCTCTTCTTTTACCCTTTCTCATTTCCTTTGTACTTCAGTACATCTTCCTATTGACCTTTGACACTCTACTTTCTGATAAATAAGCACTTTGCTATTCAGATTTTTTGACCTTCTTCCTTATTTTGAGTTTTTCTTCTGTTGAGAACTTGGAATCAATCCACTACTTTCTTCTCTCTTATCTGACTGAGTGAAAACTTTGGTGAAGAACATCAGAAATATGTGAATCATCTCATTTGGTTCTTTGAGGTCATTTTTCTTAGAATCTTTCTTTTGTGTGAGATTTTTTTATTTTCTTTGTCATCTTTTGTTTTCTTTTTTCTTCTTGTTAATCATAGCAAGAGGGTGTGTTGTTTGTGCGAAATATGTTTATGCTTGTCCGAATCTCCTTGATCTAAAAGGTTAATTAGCAGTAGAAGTTTTGCATTGAATTAATCATCATTCGCATACAAACAACAAAGATACACCTTAGTGATTGGTTTGCATATTCGAAAGGATTTCTGAAAATTTTTAGCATTGCATTAGAGTCGATCGAAGTACAATTGTATGAGGATGTTTCATAATAGTGTTTGATAGTGAAAAGAGAAATCCCCTTCTTCCCTTAAATAGATATTCATCGAACGGAAAGATTATTCATCATTTCTTATGCATTTTTGGGACTTGAGTCTTAACATCATCTATTTCACTCTCATACATCCCTGACTTAAAGAACAACTATAAAATGAACGCTAATTAAAATCAATCTAGAACATTGTTTTTTTTAGAATCTTCCACCAACATTAGACTAGGGTTAGTGCTTTGGATTAGGAAGTGAGCACAACTCTCCAAAGTATTCAAAAAAAAAAAATAGCATCTTGCGATAGGGAGAGCAAATCCAATTGTCATATAGGATTTCTGGGATCCCCCTCTCACATAGGGGTTACGCATGAGGTCACATTCGAGAGAGCTACAGAGATTATCCCTCCATGGTTTGACTGATTGTAGTAGTCAGATCATATATTGGGGGTTGCTTGAAGGTATACCCATGATTATGTGTGGGAGCCTCTCGAGTTGATTTTAGACTTGTTATCCTGCCCATACGTTCGGACTCGACTGTCGGCTGTACCCACCCAAGGGTTGACTATGAGTTGGTGTCTTTAGTTGCCATAATATTTAGGTACTTACACGAGATGACGATGAAGGGAAGCCTTTGTTGTACCTGGAATAGACGGTGGTCAAACTCACTCGGGCTCCTTGGAGGGTAAATCCACAATTACTGCGTGGAAGCTTGCACCAAGGCGTAAGTCCGTTAAGAAAGTTGCCATCATAACTGTTCCACCATTTCCTACCCCCTTATAGACTTGATCACGCGATGTTGGATTTCATCACCAACTAGTATCGTCATCGAGAGAAGATTTTTGTTTTCTTGGTATTGATTCCTATATTTTTAGTGAATGTTGTTTCTTTTCATTATTGGGCCCTAAGTTTTTAGCATGTGCTATTATTCTCCAAAATTGAGACTGAAGACGATAAAGGTCTTCGTCGCTCACGTAGGATGCAAGGATTGCCTCCAGAAGGCTACCAACCCTTAAATCCTAATTCTCTGGAAGACAACTACCGTGGAGAGGTAGAAAATCAATCTGACGTTGAGAGTGTTGTTGCTCCTCTGTTAGACAATCCAGAAAGTGCTTTGGTTACAGCCGAGAATCCCACCCTTCACACTACACCTATGTCAGAAACCCCTCTCGAACCATTGTTGCTTCGTTTGGACTCCCTTGGTAACATCATAGATGAAGAGGTACCATGATTACCCGAGAGAGGTGTTATCGAAACATATATGGGATCTACAGAGCCAATCCTCGGTGATGACTATACGACTCTCGTTCGTCCTGCCACTATAGTAAAAAAAAATCCCACACCTTCTCATTCTATATGGAGGACTTCATCAGGACGTGATATCTATGAGCATTTTGAGTCTATTTGACAATCCTTTAATCCTCATGACCTTCCTACTGATGAAACAAGACCATCTGGTCAAACTATCGATCACCCCATTGATCAGGTTATTAACTCTACTGTTACATTGACACAAGTCCACCCTAATGCTGGACTCGTCACCCCTACTCACACCCAAGGCACTTCGATATCTACTCCCATTTTTACAAACTTTAACCTTACAGCTCTGCATGTCCCACCCAATTTTGATGGGACATCTTAGCACCAGAGAACGCAGACCCCTGCCAACCAAACACAACCAACTGGAGGGAAACCACTATCTAGTGGACTTGTCCCTCCTAGAGGACCACCATCCCATGGCGATCGTACCCCTCTTAGGGGACAACCCCCTTTTCAGGTCCTCCTGGGGGGAAACCTCTTTATGTCAATCACTCCTCGATCGTTAATCCACCGCTGGAAGGGGGACAACTTACGTTTGCTGGAATCCCTTCACAACCCTGGGGCGTACCTTCAGGGGGCACATTTACCCAACCCCACGCTGGGGGACATTCATATCATAACCAACAAGGAGGAGTATCAAATCCTGTTCCCTCCGGACTATCCTATGGACAACCTTATCCGGGCGTCCCAAACACCACCTGGAGTCCTCTTGGACCACAACCTTATCCTCCCCAAGGGTCAAATGTTTATCCTCCCCATGGGCCTAATGTGTATCCACCTCCCGAGTTGACTTCTTACCCTCCCCAAGGGAAAAATGTTTATCCTCCCCCTGGGCAAGTAAATTATTAGGCTTATCCTGCTCAGAACCCATCGGGTTATCCTCCTTATGCAAATTTTCCTCAACCTCCATCGAACCCTGGTTATACTAGTCAGCAATAACCATATGTAGGAGGACCTACTGGATACAATTATCCACCTAACCCAGTCTACGGTCCTACTGGTGTCCCTATGCCACACCACTATCACCCTCAGGTTAACCATCAACTACCATTCCTCGCTAATCTGTATCTCCCAGACTTATCTTGGTTAACCAATGATCCTATACTACATTTTCCTTACTGGCTAGTGATCTCGGCTAAATTGACTTCCGATATCGCTAAATTTGACGACAAATCTGGAGAAGATCCAAACAACCATGTCATGACCTTCCATTTATGGTGTTCATCCAACTCCTTGATGGATGATTCTGTACGTTTGCATCTCTTCCAGAGAACACTTACGGGCTCAGCGGCCAAGTGGTATATCGAACTACCACGTGGTTCTTTTCAATATTTCAACTCCCTTGCCATGTCTTTTCTCATGCACTTCCAACTGCCCATTCGTTACGAGACGGGTACTAAAATTTTAACCCCCCTTCGTCAAACGAACTCTGTGCACATCCCCGATCATATTCATGAATGGATACGATGACGAAGGTTGATCAAAGCAATCATTCCTGACCAATTATTGGCAGAATGGTTCACCAAATCACTATTACCCCTGATTGCTCGTGATGTTGCCATGGGTGGTGTAGTTACCAAGGAAGAGGCCATCGCTCGGGCCCAGTACCTAGATTTGGTTTATTCAAAATATGGCACTTTGTACGAGTTGATACCCAATGCTACCCATGCCACTACTGATCCATCCAAACCATCATCTACTTCACACGTAGATGGAGTCATTGGCTCCGTCAAAATCCAATCTACATCCCCGTCGACTGGAACAACCCAACAATCCACTTCGACATCTGCTCCTAGTTCGACCACACCCTCTTCTACCTCCCCTCAAACTCAGATCTTTGAGGTGAATGTATTCCACTCTGCCCCCTCACAACAATCTAGAGGTAAGAAGATGATAAATAAACCGAAGAAAAACAATAACAATGAACAACCAAAAAATCAAACTCAAACCCATGCTGCCAAAAAGCAACCACAGCGGAAACCAAAATTCCCATTTCTCATTTGTGGTGACTATCACTACACTCGAGATTGTCCACATCGTGATGAAGTGGCCAAACTTTTTAAAGTAAATTCACAACCCGTCGTGCTTACTCAGCCTTTTCCATAGCAGCAATCCACGGTTGCTCAAACCCCCACTCCTGGGAAAAGTTCCAGCCAATCCCATGATGAGGCCTCGACAAGTGCCCATATTTACATGTTTAACGGGATTGATTTGACCACTCACACTACAACATATGACAGACCAGTTAAACCTAATAAGCCGAAGGCCACTAACGGTTCTTTATCAGACCCATCACCATCCTTCGTTAGTCCTCCATCTGCTAGTCCTCCATCCGGGTCACTCCAGATCAAGAAACCTTTGTTTCACTCCATCTTACGCCCTCCTAAGAGAACTATTTGGAAATCTACCTTCAATCCTAGTTCACGGGCTACCCAAAACTACAACATCGTTGAAGATTTGGCTCAAGCACCATGTGTTATGTCTGCTTTGGAAGTTCTACAACATTTTCCTAGTCAATGTAGAATGCTCTTGGCTGCCATTGGCGCTTTTGATCCTGAGTCATCTAATAATATCACATTTAATCTAGATGATTATAAGTCTCGACTCTCCCACCAACTATCTTTTCAAATCGATGTTGTTGTTCACAATCAACAAATCCATCGAACTATCTTGGATGAGGGAGCCTCTACTTGTGTCATGTATTTAGCTTATTGGAAAGGCTTGAAATCACCTACCCTTAACAAATCCCCTACGATGTTATGCGCTTTCTATGGGTGAGGTTTTCATCCTCACGAACTTTTATAGTCCTTGGCTGTTCAGTTGGGCCGCAAAACCATTATCATTGATGTCGAGGTGGTCGATGCCCCCCTCGATTAGAACCTGTTACTTGGAAGAAGATGGTTCTATGCTATGATTGTCGTCACCTCGTCAGTGTTTCAATGTGTACAATTCCCTCATCAAGGCAAAATTGTCACTATCGACCAACTAGATTTCTGTACACCCGATGCTCGCGCTCCTGCTACCAACAAAATTTCTTTTCTAGGAGACCACAAAATTACGTATGAAAGCATTGGTGTTGGCTTGTTGAAAGACTCTAGCCTTATGGGTACCTTCCCTACACCACTTCTATCCACCACACATCATATTGCCATCGTCAATATGATTTCGACTACGGCTTATCAATCTCTGCAATCATCTGACCCTTGGATTGTGCCTAGTCCTCTAGAATTCAATGTGCTTTGTGACACCATGCCACTTAGCCCAGTTGAGGCCACATACGTTGTTATTCAATCTAGTTCTCCCTCCCCGGATGACCCACATCTATTGTCACCTGATACCTACTCGATGTCATCATGGTTAAATTCCCTATCGTCTGCAATCGATTACATTTCCCAAATTTTTCCTTCCGATGAATATATAATGGAAATGATTAGAATTGACGATGTACCTTGGGATGATAGCCATCATCAATCCTCTTTTCTTCCACTTCTAGAAGAAATTCAAGAAGACATACACTCTGTCTTCCCTCCTGACATTACCAATTTTCGGCAATCTCCCATCCTCACACAAGATACTCTTTCTGAGGGGAATTTAGCTAACATTTATACTACAATCGTTATTGATATTTCAATCAAATAAGGCGTTGTGGAAAATGTTAACCTCGGTGCTAATTGCATTCCCGATGAGGTGGTCTCTTACACCGCCCCGTTTAAAGAATTCTGCGATGTCTTCACTTGGAGCTACGAGGAAATGCCAGGGATCGACCCCTTGATTGTTGTGCATGAAATCAAGACTTACCCAGGTGCGAAGCCTGTTCGAAAGAAACTCCACCCGGTTCATCCCAAGAAAACTGTGGCTATAAAGGCAGAAGTTGAGAAACTTTTGAAATATGGATTTATCTATCCTGTCCCCCTAACGGAATGGGTTTCCAACCTTGTTCTGGTTGCCAAAAAACAAGGGACCATTTGTGTATGCGTTGTTAGAATATAGAATATGGTGTGCTCATTTTACCATTGACGATACCTTCGTCACCCAACCATAGGTCGAAGCCTCCCTCCGGGAACCTTAACCTTGACTGAGAATTCCTCTGGAAGCAAACCCTAGGCTAGATAGCCAAACAAGGGGTAGCGTACCTCTCTCCAAGGATAGCGCAACACAAAAATACTGATCAGATAGTCCCAAACCCTAGCTAAGAGATATTCAAGCCAATACTGAAAACTTGTTGTTGCTGCAGCTACACCAGCAGCTCTCCTCCAAACCTGTGCACAAGACTGCAACTGCAGTGCGCACCAAATTGGGAACTACAATTCTGAGATGTTGTTAAATGAGAACTGGCACCCTGTATTTATAGTGGTTCTGCCAGTTTTGCTGGGGCTGACTTCTCCTTCTGGATATGTGTCTGTTCAGTATATTATTATTATTTATGGCCAAATTCTTCTCTTGGAGGCTAATAGCCTAATATAAATTATCTTCTTGAGCTGACAAGGCTTCTAGAGTTATTAGTCAACTCATTAGGGTTTCTCTTGCTTATCGGAGTCTTCTATTCTCGTCAGGTTCACACATGGAGGTAAATACCTCTCACAACTACCATAATATTAACCCTTCCTCCTAGCTAGAGAGGTATTTACAGGTAATGGACTTGAGCATAAAAACATACCATTTACCCGGTAGCATCAATATAGTCATCTAGACTATTTCATGACTAGATCATGAGCATCATCATCACCATCAGCTGCATCAACTCTTGAAACCATACTTCATCTGAGTAATTAGATATGATGCTGGATAAGTCACTCTCACCATAGAGTGATACAAGAGGAGTAAAATTTATGAACTGTTTTCCATCTGGAAAATCTCTATTCATCATCCATCTGAATGATCATTATTTCCAATAAACTGTTGATAGTCTTCAAGGAAATTAGAACAAGGATAGAGCACAACTATGTCTATTCATAGTAGTACATAACTACAATCCAGTGGTTCACTACCACATCAAGTAACACACAATTACTTGATCAGAAACGTATGGTTGTGAACAATGAAACATATTCACCACAGTAGTCCTCATCTACTGTCATACAGTCTTCATAACAAACATCTGATAGCAATCTGCACAGAAACAATGTTATGATATAGATTGAATTATCTGGGCCAATATTTCACTCACATATGTGAGCTTTGAAAGAATATCTGCCTCACAAACAGTGGAACATATCCACCATAGTAGTATATCTCTACTGTTTGGAGATAGGTAGTCTCCATAACAATCATTTGATGCCATCCTGCATAGAAAAATATTGTTAAAGATAAACTGAATCCTCTGGGACAATCTTTCACTCACGTTTGTGAGATCTGAAAGAATATCTTCCCTCATCAGCAATGGGCTATCTGCCCTATTCTTCACAAACAAGGAAGAAGGATTGTCTCTAATTTCTGAGCCTAGACCATTTCTCACCCTGGGCCATTCTTCCTACACTAATCAAAGTGCACCCTGGACAGAATGTATAAACCCTAAGAAATGTTTGACCATTCCCCACCCTGGGCCATTCCTCCTACACTAATTAAAGTGCACCCTGGAGAGAATGTATAAACCCTAAGGAATGACTATCCCTGATTGTTGAGCCTGGACTATTCCCCACCCTGGGCCATTCCTCCTACACTTATCAAATTGCACCCTGGAGAGAATGTATAACCCTAAGGAATAATTGTTTGGACCATTCCCCATTGTGGGCCATTCCTCCGACACTAAACAAAGTGTAACCTGGAGAGAATGAGTCTGCCCTAAGGAATTTTTGTCCTGCATCAACCTCCAAAATGGACCATTCTTTGAAACTACTCACAACTGTGAACTTCGAAAGAATGACTGCCCAGCGAGGCAGACCATTCTACTTGACCACTACTCAGAGTGACTACCAAGAAGAATGAATGTCCTAGACCACTCCCCATGTTAACCACAATGGAAAGTCGTTGTCTATGATACATCATCAATCAGTCTGCCTCCCATGTTAAATACAATGGGAAGTCACTGTCTGTCAGAAGTCTCAATCCACTTTCCGAACAGGAAAGCATCTGTCCAATTTGGACTATTTTTCAATTAATAAATAATATTTCCATTGCTCCCTCCTAACTGGAGATTTATTTAAATCACAAAAATAAATGTTTTTCAAGAATATTTTTCGTACCTTCTTCTAGCTTGGAGAATATTCCCTTTCAGATAAGGGAGTTATTTCCACGATCCCTATCTTCTCTCGGAAATATGAAAACTTGATTCTAGATAGAGGTTTTGTTAGGATATCTGATGTCTGCTCATCAGTGGGAATATACTCAAGCTTTACCACTCCTTCCTGGACTTTATCATGGATAGTGTAATGCTTGTACTTTAGTCTGGAACACTATGAAGGCTTCATGTAGATATGAACAACAAAGTATATCATAGTTGGAAAGCTGGAACATATCCATGTAGCACTTCTTTTGTCGTCATGGGATTTGATCTACTGAGTAGTCATCTTGATGTTATAGGAAATCTTCACCACGATTATGCTGTGCACTGGAGGTTCTCCACCAAGTTATCTTCTTCTTATCTGCATATAGGAGTCTCTTTCTGGTATGCCTCAAAGTCTTGAGACTGCTCTTCATATGCTCTTCATTCAATTTCTTTGGAGAACATTCTTTGCATTTATCTGATGTAGAACTCCAACTCATGGATGTTGCGGATGATATAATGACTCATGTAGTGATATGTCTAGTGTACTAGAACAAGTAATCATCATAGTCTTCTCCCTCCATCTGAGAGAACCTCTGGTTCTAGATCTCACAATGCTTTCATTCATAAGTCTTCCATACACTGTTCTTCATCACGACTTTCAGTTCTTCTTCTTGATTGCTTTCATATCAGTATTGGTAATCTTGTGATTATTGATGTAATGATTGGTTGTTCTGGCTTTTCTTTCTTTCTCGGAATCTTCATGTTCTTCTTCATTATCTCTTGGATCCATGGAGTTTTTTGTAGATTCCATGTTCTAGAGATTCCACTTCTTCCTTTCATCATAGGATCACGGATCTGGATGGACAACCAGGAATACTTTAAGGATTTTCTTCGAAGAGGTCTTCTTCTGTAGTTGAGCTGAACATGTACTGTCTTTTCATGGCTGCTACCATGGATATATATTTTATCATCTTCAATGGATCATAGGATTAGCTCCCTCCTAATCCTTGCTTCATGTAAGAGTGCATATAATTGGCTCCTTCCGTCTGATAGAGTCCATACTTCCATCTGCATTCTTATTGTCTTCTACAATATATAATTGGCTCTCTCTATCTAACAGAGTCCACGCTTCCATCTTAGTTGTCGTCATAAGTATTTCTCCAATTCCTCTTGATTTCTGACTTCTAAGTCTCTTCATGATTGATTAAGCTTATCTTACAGTAGCTTCCACATGATTTGTATTTCATCCTTTCATGTGTATTATCTAATGATATTCATTCTTATCTTGTGGTTCTTCCATGGGTATATTTCTTCTTGGAACACATTATGTATAAAGACGATGCAAACAAGATATGTACAAGAAATAAGAAGAGTGTTGTTACCTTTTAGTAGAAGAAGTCTCTTCCATCCTGCTTAGTCTTCTTTGTCGGTTCCTTTTCTTCGGCAATTGATGCTTCGTGTTTCTCCTTCCTTTTCATTAGCTCGGGACACTGATTTCTGTAGTGACCATACTTTTGATAGTTGAAGCATTGTATTTTTGAAATATCTTTTCTTTGTTTTGGCTTCCTTCTTGAATCGAACTTTCTTTTGTCCCTGAAGTTCTTGAATCTTGTTGTGAAGGCTTGATCATCGTACTTCTTTTGGGGTTTCTCTTTTGCATTGATCCTTGATTCTTCTTGAGCACAACAAGTCCAAAGTTCTTCAAATGTCAGGTACTCCTTCCTTGTGTTCATTCTTGCGGAAAATGCATCCCATGTCTTGGGAAGACCATTGAGTACTATGTTCACCAATTCATTTTCTGAAGTGATCTCTTCAATAGCTTGTAGTTGATCTCTTAACTGGGAGATCCTTATAAAGTATGATGTTATTATATCGTCGTCATTCATCTTCATGTTATGGAGCTCATTCTTTAGACTCATAACTTGTCCAATGTTTTTGAATAAGAAGAGATTTGTTAGGGCATCATACATCTTCTTTGATGAGTCAAGATGGGAGATGTAGGGTATCAAGTGGTCTTTTATGGAATCCACTATGATACTCATGGCATTGATGTCAACATCTTTGATCTTCTCCATAGCTGTAACGTTCTGCGGTTCCTTCTCTTCCCCTTCTTCAAACTCTGGCTTCACGATCTTTCCTTTCACAATATCCAGTACTTTATTCTTAGCAAGGATGAGGTCAATCCTTATCTTCCATGCACTGAAGTTAGAGGATCCATCTAACTTGTTCTCAGACTTCATAGAGTTCGTCATGGCTGTTTGACTTGGTCAAACCCTAGATTTGACCAAAAATCCAAACTTCACATCTTGGCCTTCTGAGAGTACCAGGAGATGCACTGGGCTAGGGTGCACTGATCTATCTGGATATTAGGTCAATATTGTCACTTAAGGTGCCTCGACAAGAGGTTTATGGTTTCTGCAACTACTTCTGCTAGTAACCCTAGCTGCAGTGCTTTTGGAAACTGCTCCTGCTAGTAACCCTAGCAATAGTTCCTCAACGAGCTCAATGTCTAGCGGTTATGTTTCCTTCCAGCGTTTTAGGCTAACTGAAGGGGTGTGGGAGCATAACCTGTTTGAATATAGAATATGGTGTGCTCGTTTTACCATTGATGATACCTTCTTCACCCAACCATAGGTCGAAGCCTCCCTCCGAGCACCTTAACCTTGACTGAGAATTCCTCTAGAAGCAAACCCTAGGCTAGATAGCCAAACAAGGGGCAGTGCACCTCTCTCCAAGGATAGCACAACACAAAAAGACTGATCAGATAGTCCCAAACCCTAGCCAAGAGATATTCAAGCCAATACTAAAAACTTGTTGCTGCTGCAGTTGCACTAGCAGCTCTCCTCCAAACCTACGCACAAGACTGCAACTGCAGTGCGCACCAAACTGGGAACCGCAATTCTGAGATGTTTTCAAATGAGAACTGGTGCCCTGTATTTATAGTGGTTCTGCCAGTTTTGTTGGGGCTGACTTCTCCTTCTAGATATGTGTCTGTTCAGTATATTATTATTATTTCTGGCCGACTTCTTCTCTTGGAGGCTAATAGCCTAATATAAATTATCTTCTTGAGCCGACAAGGCTTCTAGGGTTATTAGCCAACTCATTAGGGTTTCTCTTTCTTCCCAGAGTCTTCTATTCTCGTCAGGTTCACACGTGGAGGTAAATACCTCCCACAACTACCATAATATTAACATGCATTGAATATTGGGATCTCAATAAGGTTTGTCCGAAAGACAACTACCCTACGCCCTTCATCAACCAGATCATTGATAATTGCATTGGTAGCATAATTTTCTCTTTCATGGATGGTTTCTCAAGGTATAACCAGATTGAAATTTCACCTGCTGATCAACATAAGACAACCTTTATTTGCTCGTGGGGAACTTTCGCTTATCAGAAGCTACCATTTGGTCTAAAAAATGTTGGTGCTACTTTCCAACGGGCCATGTCATACACTTTACACGATATCAAGCATATTACGGAACCTTACCTCGATGACTTACTTTCCCACTCATCCAATTGATCAGATCATATTGATCACCTACGGGCCATTTTTCTTCGATGTTGGTTTTATGATCCGGATTATTTTCGGCACGAAATGAGAGCGGAGATATAACACAGAAATATTCAAAGATATTGCAAGAGAGACAACAATATAACACAGATATAGCGAAAATATAACAAGATCCACATATATACAGTAATACACGATTTCTATTAATGAAATAAATGTACAGAGACTGTAAAAGTACAGAGTGAAAGACTTGCTAGAATGGTGGTAGCTTATCTCTGAGAAGAGATGTGACGGCTACTCACATTCATGAGAAGATCATTACAATGAGGCTCGGAAGGCCCTTTTATAATAGACGAGAATGCCAAAAGTCCTAGACATCCAAAAACCTAACCCTAGGAGATGAAGCGCCAAAAGTCATGTGGGCCCCATTTGGGTAAGTGAGTACATGAACTTCTCAGGGTCGTAACTTTTGCATGTGATCTCTGTTTTAGGCGTGTGATAGCTCGTTGGAAAGGTATTGTCGAGGAGATTCATTTTGGTGGTTCAATCATGCCTTCAGATATCATTTAGAACCTTGATCTCGAAAAACATTCATTTGGACCCTCAAAATGGCCCTGAAAGTTAAAACCTGCTAAAAATAGTAAATTGCCAAAATGGCCAGAAAACTATTTTGAGCCATTTGGAAAAGGTGGGTGGCCACCAATATCCACCTGGATCAATCCTCCCTCCTTAGGAAGCAATGGTCTCCATTGCGTTGAGTTCCCGAGGGAGAGGGGAAAGCGATTGCTGAATCTGAATCTTGGTGATCTGCTTGCCTTGCTGGAGAAGTGGCGTTGCTTAGCTTGTTGAAGGTTGTCACGAACTTGTGGCTGGAAAAATTGGACCTTTTTAACCAGTCTGGCTACATGAGATGACTGTGTGCAGAAGGAATCTTTGTGCTTTGCTGCAACCTTGTCGACCTACTTCTGTTGGATAGAAGGTGCTTGGGTCGACGCTGTGGTGGCTGCAGTATCCTTCTGTTCACCCTTTGAACAGATTGTGGAGAAGATGAATTTTGTAGTATGAGATACTACCTTGCGACACTGTTTAGGTGGGGCAGTAGTTGGAACTACCTCTGGTATCCTGTAGAGATGACC
>ML776682.1:3079596-3106864 GCA_009831015.1 Picea engelmannii | reverse complement strand
CAAATACGGGAATATCAAAATTAACCTGTACCTTGAAAGGCGAGGTGCCTCCAAAGTGGTTGCTTGATGAATATGCGCCTGATGCTATCGGTAGGCGTTGAAGGATGTGGGAAAAATTCTCCATCATTTCGTCCCTCTGTCGCATGAGAGCTTGCTCAAGCAACATATTGATAGGATCGTCTGCTCCATCGATTTTATTTTCTTCTGCCATCGAGGGTTTCTTGGGTGTGCGAGAGCGATTGTCTTCAAGAGAGACAAGCTCGAGACCCAACTTGCTATAATCGGACCTCGTCGGGGACATGCACTAAAAAAAACGATCAAGAGCAGCCTACTCTGATACCACTGATCCGGATTATTTTCGGCACGAAATGAGAGCGGAGATATAACACAGAAATATTCAAAGATATTGCAAGAGAGACAACAATATAACAAAGATATAGCGGAAATATAACAAGAGCCACAGATATACAGTAATACACGATTTCTATTAATGAAATCAATGTACGGAGACTGTAAAAGTACAGAGTGAAAGACTCACTAGAATGGTGGTAGCTTATCTCTGAGAAGAGATGTGACGGCTACTCGCATCCGTGAGAAGATCATTACAATGAGGCTCGGAAGGCCCTTTTACAATAGACGGGAATGCCNGCCAAAAGTCCTAGACATCCAAAAACCTAACCCTAGGAGATAAAGCGCCAAAAGTCATGTGGGCCCCGTTTGGGTAAGTGAGTACATCAACTTCCCAGGGTTGTAACTTTTGCATACGATCTCCGTTTTGGGCGTGTGATAGCTCGTTGGAAAGGTATTGTCGAGGAGATTCATTTTGGGGGCTCAATTATGCCTTTGGATATCATTGATAACCTCTATCTCGAAAAACCTTCATTTGGACCCTCAAAATGGCCCCGAAAGTTAAAACCTACTAAAAATAGTAAATTGCCAAAATGGCCAGAAAATTGTTTTGAGCCATTTGGAAAAGGTGGGTGGCCACCGATATCCACCTGGATCATTTTACCGTATCCGTTTGAACCCACATAAGTGCATTTTTGCTGTCAAATCTGGTCAACTCCTCGGTTTCGTTGTCTCTAAGGATGAGATTCGGGTGGATCCCTTAAAGATTAAGGCTATTCTGGATTTACCCCTGCCTACTAATTTGACCCAACTCCAAAGTTTGCAAGGGAAAGAAAACTTCCTTTGCCATTTCATTTGTAACTACATTGAGATAACTAAAGGATTCATGTGATTGTTGCAGAAAAATGCCCCTTTCATCTGGGATGACACTACTCAACGATCGTTTGATGCTCTCAAGCATGCCTTGACCCACACACCTTTGTTGCATCCTATGGATTATACAAAGGACTACATCCTTTACTTAGTTGCCTCTACTTCCACTATTTCAATGGTGTTAGTTCAGGAGGGCCCCAATGGTGAAGAACATGTGATCTATTACATGATCAAGAGTCTATCTGGATCCAAACTCCAATATTCACATGTAGAGAAACTGGCTTTGGCAGGCATCATCGTTGTCCAGAGATTTTGCCACTACATCCTGCTATGCACCACCACTGTTATTGCGGACTCAAACCCCATGTATCATATCTTGACACGTCAAATGCTTGGGGGAAAATACTCCAAATGGATCGTCATCCTTCAGGAATTCGATCTTGAATTTGTGAAGTCCAAAGCCAAAAAGTCCTTGGTGTTTGCAGAGCTTATCTACGATCTTCCCCACGCTGATGAAGATGTTGAGCCTAGAGATTCTCTCCCTGATGAAACTCTATTACTCATCAACACATGTGATCCTTGGTATGGAGATATCCTCCTTTATCTCTAAACCCAACATTTTCAGCCTGATATTTCTCATGAAGAGCGTCGATGTATCCGTCACCATTCTCATCGTTACCTTATCGTCGACGACACTTTGTATCGCCATAGTATTGATACTATCCTTCGATGATGTTTGACTCATGAAGAGGCTGAACATGTTCTGAATGAATGTCACCTTGGAGCCTGTGGCGATCATCTTTCTGGGATGGCCACAACCCAAATTTTTTTATGTGCCGACTACTTTTGGCCCTCAATCTTCAAAGATTGCATTGAGGCAGTCAAAAAATACCCACCCTGCCAAGTTTTTAAAAAAAAATCACGAACCCACCCTGCTCCGCTACACCCCGTTATCGCCATCGGCCCCTTTGCAAAATGGGGTATCGATTTCATGCAGTGTAAGACTACCTCAGCCCGGGGGCACAATTATATAATCGTCATCGTCGATTACTTTAGAAAATGGGTTGAGGCTATGCCTACCTTTCTGAACGATGGCCATACCACAACTCTTTTCATTTTTAACCACATCATCACTCATTTTGGTGTACCACGTGCCATTGTTACTAATCACGGTTCACACTTTAAGAACCAGATGATGAGTGAGTTGCATGCCAAGTTGGGTTTTCTCCATGAAAACTCATCCCCATACTACCCTCAGGCCAATGGACAAGTTGAAGCCATCAAAAAGGTCCTTAAAACCATGATTCAAAGTATGGTAGGGGAAAACAAGACATCGTAGCATCTACAACTTTTTTCTGGGCTTACTGTACTTCCATAAAAACTGCAACTGGGTTCACTCCTTTCCAGTTAGTGTATGGCATCGAAGTTGTCTTACAAATCGAGTGCGAGATTCCATCTCTGAAACTTAAAGTAGAACTCCTAACCCATACTTCTGCTGAAGAAGAACGTTTCTTATATCTGACCAAGCTGGACAAAACACGTCGTGATGCCACTCTCGTTAACGAGGCACATAAAAAATGAATAAAAAATCAATACGTCAAATC
This sequence comes from Picea engelmannii, assembly GCA_009831015.1. Lineage (NCBI taxonomy): Eukaryota > Viridiplantae > Streptophyta > Pinopsida > Pinales > Pinaceae > Picea > Picea engelmannii. Next base: position 3,104,039 of record ML776682.1, on the reverse strand, counting down.
CGTTCATCCTCGGACTTTTGCAGAAGGAGACTTAGTCCTCGTCTATGACCAGGCTCGTGACAAGTTAGGGACAGGTAATTTAGAACCTCTGTGGCATGGCCCTTACATTTTGAAATGTGTTTTTCATAGAGGCACCTACGAGTTAGTTGATTATGATGGAATCTCCCTCGGAGAGCCCTAGAATGGACTTTACCTTAAAAAGTATTATTCCTAGATCGCCTAGCATGTGTGCTTTGTACATTATTGTATTTTGGTTTGGTGTGTCTGTTTCTTTTGCGTGCTCGAGTTTTACCTTTGCCACTCATACTGTGTCTTTTGTTTTCATGTGCAGATGACGTCTTCCTTTCCTATATTTGTTGGATTTGCAGATGGCGCTAGTCGACACACCTAGAATGTTGCTTCTACAGCATGGGTCATTTACCAATATGACGAGTTGGTGAGCTCAGGAGGTATTTGCTTAGGATCAACGACTAACAACATGGCAGAATATCATGTTGTTATAGAAATTTTGACCCAAGCCTCCTCCCTAGGTGTCCCCTGTATGATCGTTAACCTAGACTTGCAACTCGTGGTCTGTCAACTTAATCGTGTCTACGCTATTCGTAATCCTATCCTGCTACATCTCCACCTATGGGTTCATTGCCTTGAACGAATGTTTGATTACATCGAATACAAACATATTCCAAGAGAACTCAATAACATTTCGGATTCATTAGCCAATTACATCATGGATCGGTATCTCACACATAGATAAGGTTTCATGAAGGAAAATAAATTGTACACCACATGTAAATTAAAACACATCACATTAAAGACATCATTATTTGCAAAATATTTTGGCACTCTAGAAACTCGGAACTGTACATATATATGGCATGATTGAAAATGTTTGATGACATCAAAAAATTATTTGGAAGAGAAAAATTTTGGGTCTTTACACCCATACAACATCATCCGACAAGTCATACAATCATACAATCATCAGAGAGACTCTAATCTCTCTGCACAACATTATGTTGTGGGTAACACATCACTACGTGGACTACTCATCTCAGTAGAAAGTTAACACTCTTGGGAACCCCCACGGTGTGTCTTTGTATATGTAGGGGCACTTCTTGCCTCCGTAGAGGAGGGATACCCATCGTAAGGCCTTGGAGGTTTCTTTCAACCTCCTGGAGACCTATCACTGCCACCTCTGTATCTACTGCAACCTGAGAGTTTCCGCGACGTCTTGGTATCCGTATCTCAACCGGATGCACTGCTCCCTTGTCTGCATGTTGAAAATGATACATCCATTAGAAACTCTTCTACGTACCCAAAAAAACAAATATATATACATTGTAAAATTAAAAAATAAAAAAAAACACTTGACAAGGTATTGTTGGTCTCTTACCTGACACATCCCAAGCTTCTCCTACTGGTAGAACTAAATCCATACTTCCGCAGAAGTCCACCTCGGCATATGAGAAGTATTCTATCTAGAGATATTGGCATTTCATCCAAGCGAAGAAGTCACCGGTGAAGTGAAACTCTGACTCTGCCACTAGTCTCGGAGACAAACTAGTCCATTGCTCCATCAGTGGTTCTCCCATTGGCTGTACTGCCAATGCTTTTTGAGGCTGCATCTGAGGGATGCGCTCTAAGAAGAATGAGACCAAGAAAGAACCATACCCAAACTACTTCTGCCCCGCTCTGCATCTCGAAATTTGTTCCTTCACGTTCTGAAGAAACCTTACGCTCCAGTTAAACAGTGTTGGCTCTAAACACTGTAAATCGTAGGCCACCTATGATCTTGACGCTAGATGCACGTTGATACTTCCTGTTACACTCGTGATGGTTAACACAATAGATGAAGGGGTAATTCTCTGATATCCTTGATGGGGATTCTACCTCCCATCAGTCTCGCTCTTGGGACACAATAATGTGCCAGGTACACATCCACAGGCTCGAGAAGTGCCCTCTGTTTGGAAAAAACTATAGGAACCCCTCTTTTCGAGAGGCCAGTCAAGAAGTACACATCTTCCAACTCGATGGTTAGAAGTTGCATTCCAATTCGAAACCCTTGCTCTGCGATGTCCCACAAACTGATTATATACTCAAGCAGAAGGATCTCTGTCTTCATTTTTTGTAGTTTGAAGAATTTGAGAAGACCACAATCTCTCAACGCGGCCTGCATTTCATGACTCCGCAAAGCAGCCACATCGTCGAGCTCATGCTCCTGTTCTTTCCATTCAATCATGGTTGTTGTCGAAATCACCTGCAAACATCAAAACAACAAAAAACTTCTTTAGTCACGCTTTCGGCAATTTTTTAAGCAATTGAAAAATTTTGAATTTATCATCTATGTTGTTCAAAATACCCACACCCCTTCTATTTCTCATCATTACTTTGATGCAACTTCATAACCAATAGTAAAACGTTTTAAAAATCAAAACGAATGTCACCCACAGTTTGATGACTGCGTGGGCATGTTTTGGGTTTTCTATTGTATTTTTGGGCAAAACGACCTACCCACTCATGTATCAACACGTTAGAATTCTTTCCACAGCCTTGTGAAGGCGTTTTTATAAATGGGCAGCATTTTCCCATTGTTTTGAAGAAGGGGCAATTTGATTTAGGCCTTTTTTTAGACAACCTAGGGCTTCAGTTTTTATTCAATTATTGCTTTGAAAACAAATTGTAAACCATGTAATTCAAAGAGGGGGAAATGAGCACTTACCTTGTCCAAATGGCAAGGGAAATGATCGACCATAGCTCTGGTGCCGAGCAAAACAAGATTCACCTCCCAAACGCGAATTTCCACTGCTACAAATCCTTATACAAATGAAATGGTAATTGAATTTTTTTCCTTGTATTAATGTTTATAAATTTTCATTTTTTCATAAGGTATAGTTACTTTTGGATTTCTTGGAAAATATTTTGACCTCACTAAACCTCTGAATTGCAGTTTTGACATTGTTGATAGATTTTGGAGCAGTTTTGATCGTTTTTTCACATGTCATATCCATGAGCATAGTCTTAGTTCGTTCTCAAGCTCGAAAATATAAGAACGCACTGGGTAAACTTTTATCTCTTTTTTGGACCTGCATGGCTACATGAAAAAGGAACCCCCTGGAGTCTCTTTTAAGCTCTTTTCAGACTCTCTAAACATGAAAAGATCACCGAGTGATCTTGCTTCCTTTCCCACTCATTAAAAGGTTTGAAAGGGAATCTTTTGACTGGTAATTTATCTCTTTTTCGGCCTCACAAGACTAATATTACGAAAAAGGACAACATTGGATTCTTCTTTAAGTCATTTTCAGACTCTCTAAAAATGAAAAACTACCGAGTTTACCTTCTATGGACTCGTTAAACAAATCATACATTGAAGGACCATACGGGACCGAACCCTTACTTCTTCTGGTTCGTTAAACAAAGGAAGAGGGACTTACCGAAGGTGAGTTATATCGAGCATGTGTTACCCTCCTCGAGCTCGTTAAATAAAAAAGAGGTACTCATCTATCTGGATGGGGAAAAAATTGAAAGAAGTAAGCCAGGCAGTTCTTGAGAATGTCACCAGTAATCCTTACAGTCGCCCTTGAACACAACACTTTATTTTTGCACGCATTTTAATCTGCTGAACTTATGCATTGAACCAATCCTCTAAGTTTCCTTAATCCTTTGGGTCACCTGACGAAAGTCACAGTATCCATTGACATCATGTTTTGGTCCATGTCATGTTTCTGCTATTGTGCCTCAGTGTTCAAGGGTAGTATCTGCCTCGAGAGTCAACCATCACAAATCCTTGTTTCAATACCCGTGTCAGTCCATATTCTTTTGATCCACCAATTACATCTCTGTGTCAGTTTCGTGTCGTTGATGGGGGATACATCAAGGCCCTCATGTGACAAGTCTATCCCTATCGACCTCAAAACATTATCCAGGGATTAGACCTAGAAACTAGTTAGTACCTTGGGACCTGCATGCCTTAATGGAAGGCCTCCTCGTGTTCGACAGTGGGTTAACATCATTGACCTCTGATCGGATGATTCCACGAATGTTCAACTTCAGCTCATCTATTCACATTCGTTGGAATGTACTAAGTACCTTGGGAATCATTGACATCAATGGTGATCTTCCTCGCACTTGTTAACGGTTCACCTCATTGACCGGTAATCAAGTGGTTTCTGCCATGTTCAACATCAAAACATCTATTCGCATGGTTAGATTCGTACTACATTGGGATCGGTAAGAAGACCCTAGGTTGAGTCATCACTCTTGTATATACTTTGCCCAGGTTGCGACGAAGGTTCTTTTGAACATTGACACATATATTGTTACATAGATCAACTTTCTATTGGTCATGGCTATGTCTTGACGTCTCATAGCTCCACTGTGTATTCTTCATGGCTGTGACCAGTTTAGGTCATGTGAATATAGATCCACGTTGTATCTTCGGTGGCTATATCTCTTTGTCAATATAATTATGGATCCACAGTGTATTTATGGCGGCCATACCTTGAAAGTCTCTATCACTCAAGAATAGGTATGCCTGCCTTGGGTTTGAAGCATGTCTTAACATTTGTTTGATGGTCGTGTGCAGCTTCTGTCAGGTTCTCTGAGTCCGTACCCTTGCTTGACGGTCTACAAAACATTTCAGTTATTAGTTCTCGTCTTCTAACTTCATACTTTGGGGGGCAATCTGTTACACATCAAAATTACTCATTATGACAATGACCTAGTGTCGTTGTTATCAATATTACAAGTGTCGCATTTTGGTCACAAGTGTCGTAAGTGTCAGAAAAAGCATACTGCCATATTGTTTATGTCATGCCTATAAAGACATCAGAAGGACACTTGAAACACCTCAAACAACTGATTTGGAAGAGGAGGAATGAGTTAACAAAGTTTATAAACCTTTTTCCACTAGAAAATCCACTCAAAAGACATTTTTGGAGAGGAGCGCTCCCCTATACACTGATAGGGAGCGTTGGGGCTCTGTGCACCCTTTTAGGGGAGCACTATAGCGCTCTGGTGCCCCTTTTGGGGGATCATTGCCTTTTCTGAGAAAATTTTGGGTTTGTTGAGGTAAATTAGGGAAGAATCTCTCAATTCCTGAAAGTAGTTGGATTCAAATAGATGGTCAAGGCATGATCTTAGGGAGGATCCTCAACTGAAGGAGAAGAATCCTCAACTTATCCCAAAGATATCTCAAGTGGTTGGGCCTCTCCAAGGCTATATAAGGGAGCCTTCTCATGGTGAAAGGGGATGGAAAGTATTGTGAAGCATCTAACTTATGATCTCATGAGGAAGATGTCATTTGGAACATCAGCATTCTGTGTGTGGACTATTTAAGCAAGGGTTTGGACAAGAACAGCTTGATGAAGCTGTTGCACTCACATCTATGGTTGTAAGTATTCTTCATTGTTGTTCTCATAAATACAACATGCTTGGCCTGTTTCTTTCAAGTCTTTGTTCGATCTCACATAAACTTGTCTTTAGTATATAGATATGTTTTTGAGCTAATCCCAGTAGAGTAGGAAGTTGGTCGTATCTTTGTTTGTCTACAGGGTTTATCAAGGAGTTCAGGATTGAAGCTCAACTCAGACTGTGTAGGGACAAACATCGTTAAAAAAGTACTTCTTTTCTCCTTCCTCTTCATACATTAGTTTATCTAGATCTAAAAGGATATTAGTGTCCACGTTAAGAACTTTTCTATCTTGGTCTTAGGAATCTAGGAACCTCGAGAGAATCCACTTGTCCGTAGGGGGATTTCTCTTCAACATAGATGAATGAATTTTTTCAGGGTCCTCTAATGCCGCTCCCCGATACTTTGGTAATCTGATTGTGGGATCTTGTCCTGCCATTTTGAACTGTGTTGAGCTACAACCTCCGTGTGGTGTCGACAGTTGATTGTTGCTTGTTGAACTTGCTCTCCTAGTTGATTTTCCTTGATTGGGTCCCTGTCCTATTTCTCCTCTTCTACTAAAATTCAGTTGTTGAAATGTTGGTGTTCTTTTAGGTGTATTATTCACACATGGGGTTGTAGGTTCCACATTGACAGTGATTTGGACTGGAGTTCTGCCTTTTGTTCTAGACCCTGGACCTCTTTTTTTCCTTTCGTATGTTGCATGTAGGATTTCCTCAATCTTTTCCAAATATCGTATATCCTCTACCTCTTCTTCATCGCTCTCCAAGCACTCTCTGTCAGCTATGACCCTTTTGTTATTATTCATGTTATATTGGTAAGGTATTCCACGATGTGTCTTTCCAACTTTTTCCATTATCTTCTTTATCTGGTCTTCTTCCATAATAATTGGGTCCATGGCCTCCTTCTGCTTCCCCTTATCCATCTCCCTGTCCATATATCAACCTCCTATCGGTGCTTCCCCCCTTCCCCCACGCGCACAAGGAAGTTTAGTTTTCTGATTCCATGGTCATCACACCTTTGTCATACAATAAAATCTTGATTGAAGTATATAGTGATTTGATGTACCTACCTCTGGGTCCCTTCAAAAAATCCTTCTCTGCAGCACTATAGTACTTTGTGGTATCTACTGCAAATTCAATGATAAACCTTGCAATAATACTATCTAAGCAGAAATCTATTGTGCACGTAAATTTGTTGTCAACTCGCTATAAATGTGTGATCTCCATAGGGTGCCACTCTAGCTTTCTGATCCGATTTGTATGATGGTTGTCCTTCAACCTCAATAACCACTCATGCAACAGATGCGGGAAATCACAGAAAAATACCTCATGCAAGTCGCTAAATACGTATTTGTCGAGATATTTGTGCGGTGTCAACTTAGGTTTCCTGTTGTCCTTCCGCGCAAACTTGAGTTCCTTTGTCCTCAACCATATTTCAATATCTTCCTTCGTTGGATTCCATGTCCTAAGCATTCCCTTATATGCTTTCATCCTTTGTGATTTTCTTCCATAGATCCCATCTACTCAATCCTATGCAGTTCGTCTCAGCAACGAAACCATTTTTTGATCACTTGGGCTGACTCAGGTTCTTATCTCAAATACGTTTCCAACAAAACCCTCAAAACTATTGGCCCTCCTGGTAAACCAAAAGGTGGCGTTGTGCACAGAGTGCACAACGTAGTCTCACCCAAGATAGCTTTATGGGTGACTGCAATACTCATATGTTTGCAGTCTAGGAAGGAGTGGGGATTGTGTTTTGATTCTTTATCTTATGCATCATCATCATTTAATCATTCATCTACTTCTATGATTCATTCATCATTAACTTATGCATGCATGTTGTTACAACTAGTTTTAACCATTCATTCTTTAACTCATCATATTGACATATTAGTAAAATAAATCATTCACAACAAACAAAACACAATATTTTACTGTGGTTCACCCCCTCTTGGGGATACGTTCACAAATATTTGGTTCTTCTGCTCGTTTATTCATTCTGCTGCAAAATTTGCATTGTGCGCATTACATATTCAAGGTTACAATCAAAATGAGAGTAAGTACCCTCTGGGAGGCTTACTAGATCACACCAGGCTACACAACCTGTGACCTAACCCTCAAACACTAGCTTATTCCACTCTACCACAATGACCATAAAAAAACTCACAATAATCAACCGAACCACAACAACAACAACAACCCTGACCTAGACCTCCTATGTCTTTATTTATACTACTATATTGGCTTATAGCCTTTACAATATTGTCAAAATCCATAAACCTAACATGGTTAGGCATGTATGCATGTGTGTCACATTGCGTTTCCTCCTTCCCTAAATTTAGCATAGGCCCTCATGGTCTCCTCCCTAGAGCTTACTCTTGTGGTCATGGGTTCGAGCAACCGGGGACAAAGTTTGCAACCATAATGGTAACTCTAGTTCATAGTGCAATGTGGTTGCCCCTTGTGGGATTCCTTTGTGATCTCTCCTCCTCTTGGCTCGTGGTTTGGCATTGGGAGGTGTTGGTGCATAGTGTATGGTTTCTTGCCCCTTGTGGGCTCATTTCTTAATGTAACTAGTCTCTTTTAATTATTCATAAACCCCATCCAAACCTCGTTAATTAACCATGCATTAACCTTAACAAATTACAATGTCAATCTAACCCTTACATTAATCATCTTTACTCTGATTAATCAACATATTTATTCAAATTTATTTTTATTTTATTTATTTTTATCATTATTATTAGTTTATTCATTTTTATTAAATAATTTAATTACATAAAACTAAATACAATTACAATAATAACAATTCAAATAATAATTTAATTTCTAAAATTAAAAATAAATAAAATTGTAATCTCTTTTATTAAATAAATAAATACATTTTATAATTCATACTCAAAGAATTAGTTAGTTAACTAATATTTTAAATATGATGATGAATTAATATATCAACTTAATATATTAAATATTATAAACAATTAAAAATATAATAATAATAAACCTAATATTATATCACATTAATGCTATAATGCATAACACTTGCGGAGTAATATCACCTATATATTTTCACCAGACAACAATACTCCAAATGCAAAGAATTAGGATAGAACAAGGTCCCGTCACTAGATAGCTCAAAACTAGTGGAAACTTAACACTAAAGTTTTGTGTAATGCATCCATTTCCTTCCTGAAATGCTTTTAACATAATTAGTTTTGCTTAGAAATGCAGAGAAAGGATGTTGCTAGAGTTTCCAGACTCCTAGTATCTTGCGACTCCTCTCACACGAAGCTCTCAAAGGTTTTTATAACCATACAAGAATTCCATGACTGCTTAAGCCCTAAGCCCTCTATTCGTAATGTTTCTGAAACCCTCTATCAGTGGTGTTTTATCATATTTAGCATGCACGACAAGTCTTCATAATCTTACCTCCGTAGAAAAGCATGTTATTTATGATTGCCCCACTGGCAGCAACCTCAATCTTGATCAATGTATGGGTTGAATCTGTTAAAAGAGAAGGGCACAAGGGAGTCAGTCCCAGTGTTTCAATGAAGAACTACAGTGATAGCCACAATGGAACCGATTTTTGGAATGCATGGTAGTAGAGGCAACAAATTTTTCTCACTAAATAGGTTGTGGGATTTCACACTCATATACCTTAACAGATTTATCTCCATGATTCAACGATGGGGTTTTTGTCTGATCGGATACAACATAGTCATTTCAATAATTCGAACACTAGACGTAGACTCCTAGGAATGCCATAGAGTTGAATCCTATGTTAAGGAGTTCGCATCTTATATACACACAGGAAGATTTCCGATCAAGCTCATCATGAAGATAGCGCATAATCTTTGTATACATGCCTGCACTCTGAGTATACATGCTTGCATCTTGCGTGTTTTTCCTGTCTCAAAAACTCGAAAAAAGAAGTGGTATGTCGAGATTTTAGGGTTCCATATTGGTAAATCTTCAGTTAAGGACCAGTAAGGACTCTGTGAATTGTTTTTATCGACACTTGGAAGCGATTTTAGTGTAATATGGGAGTGGTTTTTGACTAAAATGGCGGAGCCGAACCGGGAAAATGGACACCCCTCACCTTTGATAGGGAAAGAAGGTAGATATACAGTTTTTATTAAGCTCCCTCCCATCACAACTAGACCGGAAACTGCCAGTCCTAAGCCCAAGAATGTTGTGGAATTGGAGGCCTAAGCCTCTCCTGCTCCGGCTAGCACACCGGAGACATTGGTCGGTTACGTTTTGGGCTCTATTTCTCATACGAACTGAAATAAATACGTTATATACAAACCACTTAGGTTATTTAATATTTATTTTTACAGTGCATAGATCCATTTCATTGCCCTTAAACTTGTCTGCGAAGGCGTCGATCGACAACAGACGTAGGGATTATTTCTCAATCTCAGCCACCCGAGGTACCAAGAAGAAACAACCACTCAAAATCCGTTCACAATATTTTTTTTTTGGTCATTTAGGGTTTACTATTCAAACTTTAGGCAAGTTGTTTTACCCTACTGCTCCACTAAATTGAGCTAAATCGTGGCTCTTTTGTAAGTCACTTCTCAATACAAAGGCCTTACATCTTGTCATTTGACTTCAATACTTCTGTGCTACTTGAGGCGGCAAGATTGTTGTTTTTGTTGTTTTTCTTTGATACAACTAGAAAATTGTTTTCTAGTTTTTTTGTTCTACAATAATATGACCTCTCGACTGCGCTAGAGCGTAGTACTTCAGTATTTATTCCGGTATTTTTTTTGGGGCTTCTTCAAACCCTAAAACCAGCTCAAAGGCATTCTTTTTGTGGTTATATTTAGGACTTATGCCCATTTTGAGTTACAGACAGTCTTTAAAGATTAAAGCCGCCTAAGTTTTGGTAGTTTCTTGTTTCTGGTTAGTTCAAACCCTAAAGATGTTTCAAGGCCAGCTTTCCCCGGCTTTGTTTTGGAATTTCGTCCAGTTTAAGTCTCAAGCGGTCTTTTAAATTCAAAATTCAAGATCAGGGAGGACAAGAAGTGAGGACCAGGAAAGCTCTACAAGAGGGGCTTCAGGGAAACAAAGAACATCCATGATGTATACAATCAGAACAACAAACAATTTATTGGAAAGCTTGAGATTTGCAGCTTTTATGGGTCCCGAGAATGCTGGAAGACTACTCTTATCAATTCAATATTAGGCGATAACATTGGAGGTGTAGTATTCACTACACACACCACGATAGCCATTCCTTATAGCTTCATAGATGATAGACCATGTTAGCACAAAGACAAAATCTCAGTGATGTGGGTGGTCAAGCCTAGGTTTCAGTTTTGAAACCAGGCTCTAATGCCATGTGTAAGACCTTTCATACAAAGCTTCAAAAATGAAATAAAAATCTATTCATCTTCTTGCAGAAATAAATTCAATTTAGTTCAAGGTATTCCTTTCATGATTTTCTTTACAGCAACATAATAATCAACAACAACATAATAACATCATAAAATGCACAAAATACATACCTCTACCTGTAGATTAGTTGATTTAGTCCCTGGTTCTCTTGTTCTCGAGCTTTCCCAAACTGCCCAACTGAATATTAACCTCCCAGCCAACTAGGAACAACCTCTTCAACTCCCTAGCTCCAGGAATCCTTGCGGTTTCTTGGCCCTCGAGCCCAAAGTTCCCAACAATAGAAGTGCCCTGTGAGAGTTTCCAAAATGCTCTCTTCTCCCAATTTTCCTCCTCCTCCTCCTTCACCTCTTGCAGAAATTTCCAATCCAAAATGAGAGACCCCTCTCCAAGTCCCCTCCTCTCTTCCTTATCCTCCTCTCTCAAATCCCCCTCCTTAATTTCCCAACAATCTTATCCCCCATTAATTACTTCACCCAAATTTTAATAATAAAATAATAAAAGGCCCATTTAATATATTTTAATAATTAATTAAATTTAAATTAAAAACTATGATAAAAATTAATCGATTTGGGTTGTTACAAATGCACATACCACCAATGTCACCTTGCCATGGGTGATGCACAATCTACCACATTGCCAAGTCGTGTCATCCTCCACCAAAAAGTCTAACATACCATCTCATCAGTTGGTCACCCGTCCTACTTGACAAGACGTCCTCCTTGGTCCTCCGAGCCTACACATTGGTGCACCATCTTGACCGTCTCGTAGACATCACCCACGAGTCCGCCACCAAGACTACCAAAAATAGGGACTCGTTGTGCAACTTGCCAAGCATGCCCGACGCGTCCTCTCTCAGACTCATCGTGCTTCTTTCCATGTATGCGTGACATGTCCTCCATCACACCAAATCAAGCGTGCACTTAGCCAGCACGTCGATCGATCATATCTCTACACTCGTCTTGAAGAAGTCCTAGAGTAGGTGTATCTAACTTGGTAATGGTTTTTTTTTAAGAAGACATGTGAAAGGAGTCTATGAAGCAAGCTAATAAAATATATTTTTAGTTTTTGCACAAAAGGAAGAGTACGCTAAAGCAACAAACATACCCACACCACAACCAAATAACCATATGTTAATTAGATTAATATTGAAACTGTTTTTCTCATCTCTCTAAATTTGAATGAATAAAAAATGCAGTTATATTTAACATAAATCGAAAGTTCCTAAAATTATTTGGCCTTCATAAATAAATATAAATTGTGTATTTGAAAAAAATAATTTGATATAAATTGTATATTCGACATAGATAATTCGATATTAAATTAAATTTATCATAAAAAAAAATTAACATTATAATCACTTAATTTAAAAATAAAAATAAAAATCAGATTATTGGGATTTTCTTCTCATACATCCATAGAGGTCTATGGATTCTTCTTATATGATTGTATTCATGTATAATCACTTAATTACAAATAAATAAAAATAGATTATTGGGATTTTCTTCTCATACAACCATAGAGGTCTATGGATTCTTCTTATATGCTTGTATATCAAGATTAGAAGAATTAGCTCACACAACATAAACAACTTGTATTATTGCACACAATGCACACAGATTACATACGTATATATAGCTGGACTTAGATCCAACTAATTCTAATCTTAGAGAGAAGTTGAGAGAATCTCTCAACTTCCTCAACAAACCCAAACCAAACTAAGTAAGCATAATCCTGACACCCTCCCCTAATGTTTACTTTACAAATTACAATAATACTTAATCACAATTACAAAAGAATTACAACACTTTTCGTCGTCTTCCTTAGCTCTTTAAACTCACTCTGCAATCACCCGATTTCCGCTCTTTCTTCTCTAGACATTCGAGCTTCCCACTGACCCATTTAAAGTCAAACTCTTTTGACCATCTTTGACACTCTTTGTGAAACCGACGCTTCTCGACCTCTCGAAGGATAGTCTCGACACTGAATCATTTTATTGATACACTTCCATCTGTGAAATTCCCCCGAAAAGCAAATTTCGACAGTTATATAGGACAACGATCTAAGTACGAAATGTTTTCAGCAATCAGTTAAACAACTGACCTTTCTACATACTTACAAACAATAATCATCAGTTTTAACAGACTTGTAGACATATTTGGTTCTGCATTATTTGATTCTTTTCACACAACAAATTGATTACAATTAAAGTCACACTACACATAATAATATATATATATATATATATATATATATATATATATATATATATATCAGTAAATAGGTTGACGACGACTCTTTATGGTTGCTTCCAAACAATCAAGCGACTCCTCTCGTTCAGAATGGCCCATCCCATATATTCACAATTGCTCAGACGATGGTTTAATTCCGTCCCATTCATACATAGCTATAACAAGTGGCAACTCTCTTTCACATGAGTGATTGTTCTCCTATCTCAACAGCTCTTCAATCACATGGACGATGCTCTCCTCTCGGCAGCGTTCTTCCCAAGCGGCAGCGGACCCCAAATTGCATCAGCGTTGATCACTACTCCCCTCTCTTCTCAGAGTACAACAACGACAGTGTTTCCCACAAGTAGCGATTTCTCTTTCACATAGTCGACTCCCTTAAATGTTGACGGACTGCAGCTTTCCACCCTCGGACGTAGCTCTGATGCACACGGCTTCACGTTTCTATGCAGCGACGCAGCCAGACTCTCAGCTACGGATCTCTGGATAGATCGGCCTTCTCTCGACATTCAGCGATCAGATCAATATTACAATCAACGAGTCTACATCAACTAATTCACCAACCGACCTCTCCCAATATGCAACAATCTCACCTCTCACCTCACCTCTGATACCATATCAAGATTGGAAGAATTAGCTCACACAACATAAACAGCTTGTATTATTGCACACAATGCACACAGATTACATACATATATATAGCTGGACTCAGATCCAACTAATTCCAATCTTAGAGAGAAGTTGAGAGAATCTCTCAACTTCCTCAACAAATAAATTGATAGAACAACCATTGCATAAGATTAACGCACAATAATAGAATTATATTACATAGAATAAACACAGATACATCAAGTATATATAACTGGACTGAGATCCAACTAATTCCAATCTTAGAGAAAAGTTGAGAGAATCTCTCAACTTCCTCAACAAACCCAAACCAAACTAAGTAAGCATAATCCTAACATTGTATTCATGTTTAAAGGATTCATCACATAGAAGTGGAGAAATTGAAATTGGAACATCTTGTTTGTGTTTGTAAGGAAAGCAGGTATGGAGAGACACCGAATGTTGACTTGGCAACATCAAATTGAACGAGACTTTGTTGTATCTGATAAGTCCCGATCACAATCGATGCCAATGGATCCTCCCCTGCGTTAACAAAACCTAGACAAAGCACCCTATCGTTGATCCCTACCATGGAATTAGCTCCAAAGATCCTCCAAGTAGTGGTAGCGTTGCCCTGAAATACAAAGTCGATTGTCGGGACGGTGGGCCCCACAGACGTGCCCCCCATATCCAGTGCGTTGAAACAGGCACCGAACGGGGGCACCGAGGCAACGCGCGAGATATTCATTTGCCTAGCGGCCTTGGTGAACACGCCCACCAGGGACTTGTAGATGGGCGTGGCCAATTGCGTGTAGCGCACCACGGTGCTCAGCTTGGTGCCGCCGCGTCCGCCGGTGCCGATTTTCAGCTTCTCCGAGTCGATTGCCACGTGGACGCCATTGACATTGATTCCCCGAACACCTATATAAAAGAGGTCGGTGTAGACGGGATTCTTGATCAAGGGAGTGCGGATGAGGTGGCGGGACAGGTCTGTGCCGCCTTCGCCCATCAGTGGATAGAAAACAAGCGGCCCGTCACCAAAGAAGAGATAACCCTGTGCATTCTCACTTGTCAGACACATGGCAAACTTGCGACTAAACTCCCCGGCAGACGCAAGCTGAGCTGGCAGTGCCAGGGCAGACGAGCTCATCCCGGCAACGCCAGCGGCCCCTTCAGGCAACTCGGAGAGATCTGCTTTGACAGCGCAGGCCAAGGCCACGCGTGGGAACTGGGCGAGGGGGCCGGAATTCGAACCGTCGCTGCTGAGAAGCGCCGCCACGTCCTGCCCGAGTTGGGAACTGGTGGTGCCTCGGCTGGGCACGGCGCAAGTATGGTTGTTACAGCCGGGGGCGCGTCTGCCGTAACAGGTGCCGCAGGCCGAATACTGATACGACTTGCACAGCTTCGCACTGCAGGCGACCGGTCGGTAAGTGGAGGATGTGTAGCTTTTGTTGTCGCATGGCAGCGACATGTAGTCTTGCTCGATGTCTAGCATTAATTGCAGGACCCGCATAGGGTTTCCCTGCCCGATCACGACGGTGTAGCGCAGCGTCACGGGGTCTTCGAGGACCCGCGTGACGAGGGCCCTCGGGCGCCTACGGGACGCATTTGCAAGGAATTGACAGAAGCACAATATAATAGCAGTGATCAGGACGAGACGGAGCGAAGCCATAAGTAGAACTTGTGATATTGGGATCGATGGAACTTAGGGTATATATAGGCAGAATCGGCAAAGATTCGATCCTAGGCTGGCCGTCGTCGTGTTAAAGCCGTCAACATTGACATCGAACGCTGTTTTAGTTGACTCTTAACACGTTGGGCAGACATGTGCACAGAGACAACTCGAGTTGCAGGTTCCCGTTCATTGTATTCACGATCTTAAAAAAACATGTCGTAAGCTAACTCGGGAGCAATCTCAATCTTTTCTCTTTTCGGGTAGAACGCCAAAAAAAAGTCTAAATCTGGTCATATAATTTTCAGTTTGAGTTTTCTATGAATCAAAATTTTATGCATTTCAGAATTTTATTACATAGGTTTGACCTATTTTAAACCAACTTAGATGCTCAAAAAATTAATTAGACTTTTAGATTGACCAGAAATTTAAAACCACACTGAAAAAATGTACCTAAAAAATAACTCGAAAAAAAAATTACTCCCAAATTAACTCACTCCAATTAAAATATAGATCTTTTCTAAATAAGCAAAGGGCATCTATCCACTTGCTCAATATCCTGTTTTAGCAAGGCCAGTAGGATCCTGGATCTGTTTTTTAATCATTCTGGCCATTTCCTTTGAATTTGATCAAAAGGAATTTGCTTATTGTATAATTTAAAGTAAAGGGCATTTATCCACTTGCCCAATATCCTCTTTTTATATATTTTAAAGTAAAGGGCATTTATCCACTTTTTTAAAGTAAAGGGCATTTATCCACTTGCCCAATATCCTGTTTTTATATATTTTAAAGTAAAGGGCATTTATCCACTTGCCCAATATGCTGTTTTTTAAGTCCAGTAAGACCTGGATCTGTTTTTAAATTATTCTAGCTATCTTCTTTGAATTCGGTGAGAATGAATTCACTTTATACTAAATGTATAGATATATACTATGCATAACAGTTTATATAATATTAATTGATCTGGTTTTAAGAACCCATTAGAGTGTATTTATAATCCTTGTTAAAGTAGTACTTATTAAATTATTTGTAAATTTTAATAATTAAAATAATTTTAAAATTAAATTATTATTATTATCATTAAATAAATAATTTAAAATTAATTTAAAAATTGTAATATCATGGGATTAAAATGCAGTTAAAGTTTTCTTTAAACATAAATATTATAAAATATTAAAAATGCATTGAACTAATCAAAATACAATTTTTTCCCTTACTAAATTAAGTAAGAGGAAATGAGACATTTTGAAAACCATTCTCGTGCATTTCAATGGACATTTATATCCACATGGTTTTGTCGAGATGAGATTCTAATAAGTTTAAATTTGAATTATTATCGTAGTGACTTTATCTTAATTATCAAATCGTATTTCAAACATGAACTCGTCATAATAACACTTCATCTTCAATCAATAAATTCCATTTCCTACACATAGAATAATGGGGATGGTCGATTGCACTCGAACAAAGAAAAAGAGTGTTTTGTCATATGAGTGGACAAAAAGTTAATGGGTTATGGGCCCATCAAGGTTTTATTTATGGATGCTTTTTAAGTATTGTTTATAGAATAATGGGGATGGTCGATATTGCACTCGAACAAAGAAAAAAAGTGTTTTGTCATATGAGTGGACAAAAAGTTAATGGGTTATGGGCCCATCAAGGTTTCATTTATTTATGGATGCTTTTTAAGTATTGTTTTTGGTAGGTGATTTTAGTTTTTCTATTATTATTATTATTAGATTTTTAATTATAGTTGGTTTTGGAAAATCTTTGTGGTTTAGGTTTGCATTTTTATGTTGTTTTTTGTTTGGTGATATTTTATTGTAGGGTATGCAGGGGGTCGACCCCTTTTTTTCAAATATAATCTCAATGGCATTGCTCATGGTGTCCATCTAGTCTCATAGGGAATTCTTGCTGAATGCACGACCCCATAGCGCAGAGATTTTGAAGTAAAAAGTTGGGAAGATATTAACATGAAAAATCATCCCCAAGCAGGCAAAGGACCTCCCAAATGGAAATCGGGTCAATGCATCCCTAAAGCAATGAAAAATCCCAAATATGAAATCTGCTCAGTGAGAGTATGAAGCTATGTTTAGTGTATGAAGGACCATGCGGTCATTGGGAAAATCCTTGGATTATGGCCTTCAGAGAGGGATCTGATAGCCTGGATTAGCTCCCAATGGAAACCGCAGGATCAATTTCACCTCAAGTTGGGCTCCAAAGGTCTTTTTACAACCATTTTCCACAATCATGAGGATCATGAGAGGATCTTTGAAAATGGACCTTACTTCTTTTGCTCAATCGGGTTGCACCTACATTATTGGATGGATAAATTCGACCCAGACTTTACTCATTGCCACATGAGTATTGGGATAAAGAAATACTTGCAGGCATTGAAAGTACCCCGAACACATATGTCAAATCAGCAGAAGAAACCAAACAAGGCCAATACATAGATTATGCGAGAATCTACAAATACATGAATGTTTTGGTGTAGATTCCTGAATCCATTTGTCTCGACTACCAGGACTCAAATTGGATCCAAACCCTAGATTATGATAGTATTCCCTTTCATTTCCATTGATGCCATGAGCATGGTCATCTCTTTAGAGATTTCCCTCTCCTCAATCCCCCCAAGTTTCCTAAAATTGATCTTGAGAAAGATGATGAGGGTTTTACCAAGATTGTCAACCAGTGACGATCTGGGCACAAATCCATCCCCTCGGGTTCTTCCAAATCACCTGCTACCAAAAACAACTACAAGGTCCTAAGCTCGATTCCTGAAAATCCCAACTCATAGCAACCTTCTAATCCCTCCTTCAGTGGCCCAAAGGCTCGTAAATAATCTGATTCTCCCTCCAACCTTGAGGAGCCTAAGCGACCCAAAAATTTAGATCCATCTTCGAATATGCTACCTTTGGAAGATGTGATCATGAACCAGGAACAAGAAGAAGGCACTGATCTAGATCCAGACGATATGGAGTTGGAAGGTATTTATATGCAAGGCATTGTCGATGCATGTTAGTGTTTGTGTAATATCCCTTGACTGAACCCAAATGTAAACATAATCCAAGTATATTAAGCTAGTGAGTTGTTTAGACATCATTTTTGTAATACACCTTTCATGGCATGGTGCGTGCATATACTGCGTAGTAAAGTGATGTAATGGGCACATTTTTGGATACCACGCACAGTAACTAAAGTGTGTGCAACTTTAAAGATAGAGGATACAATGCTCAGTAACTAAAGAGCGCGCAACCTTGAGGTCAGCAGATATTGTGCGCAGTAACTAAAGTGCGTGCAATATTAAGGTCAACGAACCTTTATGTATATGATATGCGTTATAGGATGGTGAACCACTATTATAAGCCAGAATGCCTATGTTTTGGAATTAGGCCAGTGCGCCTATTTTGTATATGTTTCATGATTAATATAAAATACATCGTTGCGCGCAGACCGACCACGATAAAAGAGAAGCGGGACTAGATTCCAACCAAATAGGGAAAGGGAGGGCCTAAAGTTAAGAATAGGGCTAAGCTAGATAGCTTAAAGTTGAAAAGAAATATTATATTAATATTTATTAAAAACATAAAGTATGGATAATTAACTTATCCTAAGTCCTAAAGTAGGGGACATGTGTATAAGAGAAGCTTCCAACATGACAAGTGTCAAGATGGAAACATGCATTCTTATTGTCGAGACTTAGTTCCTTTGGGGGGATCGACCATTGTGGAGGGGAAAAACCTTACCATTTTTCATTCGACTAGAGAACCAGTATCGAGGATACATTCAGTCAGTTCTTGAGCTACCTCATATCTTCCTACCACCATACCCAGACCAAATTGATAAGCCTTCCTGTTGGTGTACCTGTCAGCGTGGAGCGGTATTGAAGAGGCGGGTTGTCAGGCTCGTGAGTGATTCTCTGAGTGAGAGAATTGTTGAGGATCGATTTCTTGAAGGTGCTAACTGCGGCTATAGCACTCTGAGACTTCTGGTCTGGCCTGTCGCTGAAGCCCTGGAAGGGAAGTGGGGCAACCGAAGGACTATTGAGCAGAGAAGGGGCACACTTCCTTGGGTGGGACAGACATGTGGGGAAGGAGAGGCTGTAGGCTGTGGTTGAGTGAACACCTGAGAGGAGTCTTTTCGATTGACCGTGAACCTTTAGCCTGGTTAGGAATCCCTTCCCCGGGTGGAGTCTAGTCCCAACTCGGGGGTGACTCACTGTTGAGAGTGATGAACAGTGTAGTCTAAGGTTGGGAGGTTCGTGGACAGTCTGCAAGTAGTTGGTGACATTCTCACTAATATAAGTACCGTTTATGTGATGAATTTACATGCTGCATTGTCATTTGTGTGTATTTTATGGGTTTCATTATTTATGTGAGCATAAATGTCTGTATGTTTAAGGGTAGACCCCTGTATACGCTGCATGTCTGTGCTTACTGTTAACTCGGTCTGAAATCGTATATTTACATAATGCAACTATTTGTTTATGCTTTATATGAGAAGCTTTCGCTAGAGCATTGTATGCTATGTTTAATTACATGCAATTCAATATGTATCAATTCAGTATGTATGTATGCCTGTGTGTGTATATACGTATATAAAAGAGAAAAACTTATGTGACATAGCTCAGTTGAATACTGGGGTGTTACAATATGTTGTCAGAACTAAGTTAAATGTCTGAGTAGTGGCATTCCCTAGCCTGTTGGTGTAAATGTCAGTGTGGGGCGGGATTGAAGAGGCGAGTTGTCAGGCTTGTGAGCGATTCTCTGAGTGAGAGAATTGTTGAGGATCGATTTCCTGAAGGTGCTAAACTGTGGCTATAGCGCTCTAAGACTTCCGGTCCGACCTGTTGCTGAAGCCCTGGAAGGGAAGTGGGGCAGCCGAAGAACTGTTGAGAAGAGAAGGGGCAGACTTCTTTGGGTGGGACAGGCATGTGGGGAAGGAGAGGTTGTAGGCTGTGGTTGAGTGAACACCTGAGAAGAGTCTTTTCGGTTGACTATGAACCTTTAGCCTGGTTAGGAATCCCTTTCTCGGGTGTAGTCTAGTCCCAACTCGGGGGTGACTCACTGTTGAGAGTGATGAATAGTGTAGTCTAAGGCTAGGAGGTTCATGGACGGTTTGCATGCAGTTGGTGACATTCTCATGAAGATAAGTATCGTTTATGTGAAGAATTTATATGTTGCATTATCATTTATGTGTATTTTATGGGTTTTATTGCTTATGTGAGCATAATTGTCCATATGTTTAAGGGTAGACCCCTGTATACGCTGCATGTCTGTGCTTACTGTTAACTCATTTTGAAATCATATATTTACATAATGCAGTTGTTTGTTTATACTTTGTATGAGAAGCTTCCGCTAGAACGTTGTATGTTATGTTTAATTGCATGTAGTTCAGTATGTGTGTATGCTTGTGTTTGTATATAGGTATATAAAAGAGAAAAACTTAGGTGACATAGCTCAATTGAATACTGGGGTGTTACAATATGTTGTCAGAACTAAGTTAAGTGTCTGAGTAATGGCATTCCTCGGCCTGTTGGTGGTCGGGGGTATGCTACAACATGGTATCAGAGCGTCAGTTTTTGAAACTGAGCCTGAATGGGCCAAACAAGTTGAATGGAGACGAGATTACAGTATGGTATCAATTACAGTATGGTATACAATATATTACATTTATGGAAAATTGAGCCACCGCGTGGAAGAATAATATGTAGGAGTGCGCACGCTAAATTTAGCATTGTGCGGAGTGCATACACATGGTAAGGGTGCACATGGTGTGCGCAGTATGGTAAGGCACAGTGAAGTTGGTTGGTGTGCACACAATATGAGTATGAGTTGTATCGTTGCAGTGCAGGCAAGGGTGCACGCAGGTAGACGTGCGTGGTAGCAACAGAGTATTCGATGGGGCATACAGATTATTGTACATGGTAAGGCATATTGAAGTTTAGCACGGTACGATGCATAGAGTGAAATGCATGTGAAATATCCGAGTGCGATACAGAAACAGTGTGCAATAGATATTGGTGCGCGATGCAGAAGTAGTGCACGTAAGTTATTGGCACAACAAAGAAGAAATGTATAACAGATACAGGTGCATGGAAACATGATTTACCTTATAAAGTCGCTTGCACGATAAATAAAGATGCACAGGTTGAATTTTATGCACACGAAATCATTTGAAAAGCTAATTAAGATGACGAGCCTGAGTTTAAATAGGAAAATTACATAGTATTCAAGGAAAGAGGAATACACAATTGCATTGAAGTATTATTTAAAACGAGTCAAGCGAGTGAGATGAATTATGGGTTTTATTCAAACAATTAACAGTGAAATATAAGTTACCAGAAGACACATAATATTAAAGGAAACAAGATTCGTAACATCATCAGTGGAATCTTGTCATAAGCAGTACAAAACCGCTTCTGCACATGTATATTCATTCAAAATCCAAAATTACCAAAAAGGGGATGATTCAAAATAGCAGTGGTCCTATTTAAAGAGACCGTTCAAGAACAGGTCTAGCATCTCTGGAGCTTCCTTACCTCTACTATCACATATCCAAAAATCGTTGAAATATACTCAATTGTATTTGAGGGCTCATTTCATCTTAGCTAGCTCCTCCTTTAAAGAATCTAACCAGACCGGTTGATTCTCTCCAACACTCTCAACCGCTTCAGCGATGGGTTCTTTCTTATGTCATTTTCTTCGTTTCTTCTTAGCAGGTGGTTTGTTGATAACCATGTCTCTCATGATTGGATTCAACCTGATTTCCAATATCGAATCAGTAATAGGTACTGTGTGAAATTTAGTCACCAATATCTGCGCGACTACCTTTTCTTTCGTACTCTCAAGAAAATTTAGCATGTTTCCCGAATAACCAGTCTCATTGGATTTAACTGGGTCCATATACCTCAGTTTTGTGGGCACTGGAATACTTTTGCAGAGATGAGAAGTTCGAACCAATTTGGAGACTGCTCGCTGATGGATAAGATGATGCTTCCATACCCGAGAGTTGGTAATTATAGAGCCTCAATCATGAATCCCTGATAGACTTGCAAACAAGTGCAATGGGTTGCCATGCTTGGCTAATCCATTTCAAATGATTAAACTTTTTGAGTTCGTTACATGGAAGCATTCACCTAACTTCCAACGGCTATGATGTATGAGTGAATGAGACAGAGTGATCTAACTAACCATCACTCATTCCACAAATGGTGGATTTGACATATTGAAGCACGTGACATTGAAACTTATGTAAAAGTGGTTTCAACAAACCTCCTTTCGCCTGATGTATCTTTGCGCGATGATGTAGTTCTTGCTAAGTTCTCAAAACTTGGGTCTGGTTTGAGAATCGTCATGGTGGCAACACCAAGGAATCAAAAAAGATAATTCTGAGATATTTATTGAGCTGAAATAGTTCAAATTTCTCGTGGATTGTTGATTTAGTTAACCTAATACGTTTTAATGGCTGGACATTTTGCAGAGTTAACAACAACTAGATCATATTATATCAAGTACCAAATCCATAGGAATGGAAGAGACATGGGGAAGTTATAGTCAACAAGATGAGAGGAGAGGGATGAATTTCCATTTGGACATTGAAGGAACAAACTCCAATGGACATGGAGAGGAAAGGAATGAAAACTTGAATATGGTAGAGACCATTAAAAATTTGCAAAAGGATGTCCAAAGCCATAAATCTGATAATGAAAGGATTATGAGAGCCAAAGAGTAGCAGGATGACTTCAACATGAAGTTATTGCAAAGTCTGAAAAGAATAGGAAAGAAATTGGAAAAAGAAAGTGACTCAAGCAAATCTAGAAGTCACAAACCTTCGGATGAGAAAAATAAATCAGGAAATGTTAGCGGACACCACCATCACTCCCTAAAGCATTACAATAAAAGAGCAGGTAGCAACACAAGTCCATCCCCTGGAAGACAACATAAGAGGTCTGGGGTGGATGAACTACGAGGAGAAATGAACAAAATCAAACCTCCTACATTTGATGGTGAGTACAAGAAGGATGAAGATGCAAAAACATGGTTGTTGGGCATGAGAAAGTATTTTCAATTGCACAATTATTCTTCTCATGCAGAAGGTAGAATTTCCATCTATCAACTCAAAGGAAAGACATCCATGTGGTGGGATCATCGTGTGCAGGTACAACACATTAAAGAGAAGAGCGTTACGTGGAGGGAATTTAAGAAGTATTTTGAGAAGAAATACTTAACTAAGAGATATTATGACAAGAAAATGAAGGAATTCTTTGAACTCAAACTTGGAAGCATGACCATAGATGAATATGAAAGAAGATTCCTAGAACTGTTGAAGTACGTCTCCTTCATTAAGGATGAGACAGTTACAATTCAAAGGTATTTGAGTGGATTCCCAACATTCATCAGTGACAAAATACAATATGATGATCCCAAGACATTGGAAGAGACCATAAGGCGAGATAAATGTCTATATGATCAACAGAAAACAAGGCCAACTTTCCAAAAATCTTGGGAAGATAAAAAGAAGTTCAAGGTGGATCAGAGGAAGAAAGGATTTAAACCATCATTCTTTAGAAATAGTCCACAGGGACCACCAACTTCTAAGGAGCCCAAAATGATAGAGGCAGAAGGCCAAAGGCCAAGGCAACCACCTATTCAATGTTGGGGTTGTAAAGGAGATCATAGATTCAGAGATTGTCCTCACAAAGTTGAAAAAAGAAGGACTGTTTGTTATCCACAAATTTGGTCATTGTGATGATGTCATGATGATATCATGATGATGGAAAATCAAGCTCTTTACCAAGAATACTTTCCTGAGAAAAGTTACAGTTGTCTTCTTCCAGAATTCACATTTTGAAACATGTTCGCAGGCTGCTTATATATTCACCTGCGAGAATGCCCATTTCTCGCAGGCTGCTTTAAGCTGGGGTGCGAACTTCTCGCACTGTACTCATGGCTAGGGTGCGAACATGCTCTTAAAGAGGAAAAAGATAAAGATCTCGAACCTTCTAGAAGGGAATCTTCTAGAAGGGTGAGTTGGCTTTCGAGTGGTTATTCAAGTACTGGCATTCCAGATATCTTGGGATCATTCCCTATCCAAGTAACTAA
>ML776682.1:3053908-3079431 GCA_009831015.1 Picea engelmannii | reverse complement strand
ATGTCCCTTTCCCATAAAGATGATGTCACTTTATTACATAATTCCTTGATCATATGTATAGACTAGTCATTGAATAAGTTAACCTGCCTTTACTTCGATTGGTTCGTTTTGTTGTGATCTGGACGGGACGAGAGCATTGGAGCAAAGCTTGGAACAACAGAGATCTAAGGAAAGCGTTCATAAGGTATGTCCATAACCCTTATCTCTTCGTTCATTCAATAGACTATCTAGGGAAAGTGTAGTATTCTGTCCTGTTTTGTTCTAGATACCAGGTGGATCTAGGGAGATTGGTTTGTGTCCGCACTCACGGATTTATCCCATAACAAAATTGGCGACTCCACTGGGGAACTATCCCTTTTTTCTTTTTGGTTTTTTGAACTTTATGTGGCCATTTGATCGGTTTGCATTTTTCTTTTGATTTGTCTGTCTCTGAGTCCTCAGGATACCCTGAGAGACCTTCTGGGTCTATAAGCTAGATTGATTTTTACTTGCTTCTTCAAAATTTTCATTAGTTTCAGGGATTCTCGCACTATACCCATTTGCAGCCTGCGAGAACCTTGACAGTTCACACTCTGCATATACATTTCAGTGCAGATAGTTCGCATGCTGCATCAAAGTGGCCTGCGAGAACCATAGTTTCTCGCACTGTGTTCCACACTAGCCTGCGAACACATTTTTGAAATTTTTGAATTCAAGTTTTGACTCTGTCAATAGTTCATATATGTTGATTTAGACCTCTTTGGCTTGTTGAATCAGTGATTTACATATCTTTTGCTATAATTTGCTTGCTGGAACTGATCTAGGTTTTCTAGGTGTTTTCTTGCCTTTGAAGCTTGACTTTCATTTCTCATCTCTTGTTGGCACTTTCATTCTCTTTTACTTCTGGAGTTGAGTGTATCTGACTGGATGAGAACCAGGGATTGGTTGAGAGTTGAGTGTCTGGTGTTTCTCTTGTACTTTTTGGTTCAAAAAGACAAATTTTTCATTTACATTGAGAAGCTCCTTGGTTTGCTTTTGTTTTTGCTTTCATTGAAAGTATTGGCTTGGGTTGTTTGAGTCTTTATTATTTGGTTTTCTTTTCTCATTATTCAGAGTTCTTCTTGGAAAGTGAACTGCATGTTTTCTTTCAAGTCTTGTTTTTGCTTTTTGCGAGAACATTGAAAATCAAAGTTTTAAGAGTATTAAAGTTTTGAAAAAGACATCTGGAACTTGCACATTGAAATATGATTGTTTGCATTGGCATCTGAAAGGAAATTGAGCATTGCATTTGCGTTGTAGTATTGAGATTGATTCGGAAATTGTTCTCTCTCTCCCATAACTAGGATTCATCAAATGAAAAGAATTATATTTCATCATATCCTTGCATTATTTGGGTCAGAGTCACACATCATGAGTTTCATTTCCATTGCCTTTGAGTAAACAACAGCCTGTAAAAACATTACGTAATATTAAAATCGATCTAGTAACTCTTTTCTAGGGCTCTTTTACACCAACAATTAGCTAGGCTAGTGCTTTGGAGTAGGAAGAGAGACACACTCTCCATAAGCTCAAAAACATACAATAGCATCTTGAGTTAGGGAGTGTAAAATTCCATTGGCAGCATATTGTCCTGGGAAGCCCTTCTAACACAAGGGTCAAGAATTAGGTCGCATTGGTGTTGGCAGAGTTACTAACCCTGCTTTGTTGACATCGGTGTAGATATTGCACGTATTACAGGGGTCACTCCGAGGTATACCCACAATTATGAGTGGAAGCCTTTGAGTTGATTTCGGGCTAGATACCCTGCCTTTGCATGTGGATCGGACTGACGACTGTTTCCCTAGGTTGTACTATTGTTTGTGGTGACTTTAGTGGCTTATCTCTCTAGGTTCTTACCCAAGGTGACTGTGAAGGGGAAAGTCTTCACGGTACCTGGAATCGACGTTGATCAAACTCACTCGGGCTCCTTGGAGGGTATACCCACGATTATGTGTGGGAGCTTGCACCAGGGCGTAAGTCTGTTAAGCAGGTCGTCAACGTAACTTTTCCATCTTAGCCCCGCCCCTTCTCATCGCGTTGTTGCGACGTTGGATTTCATCACCAACTAGTGGCTTCGGAATTAGAAGGTATTGTTTTCTTGGTGATTTCTTCTAGATTTTGTTTACTAGGGTGTGCTGTTGTTTCTCGAAGTTGACCATAGGCTTTTCGTTGGGGAGTTGATTACTTGTTTACAATTGCTCCCCCGCGACGTTCACGTAGGATGCAAGGTTTGTCCCCGGAACATCCGGAAGCTTTAGAACCTTTGCATACGGCAACACCTGAGGGTACCCCTGAGGATTCTCCTCGGCTGGGTGAAATTCCTCTTGTTACTCTACCTCACGTGGACATAAGTGATGTCCCAGAAGTTTTTACACCACCTCCACAAGTAGCATCCACTGATCCTCTTGCTGATTTTCGAATCACCAATACTATAGAGGATTATCGCATTCGTCATGGTGAACGACCTGTTGGACAAATAAATCCTTCTGAAGAAATCATTGTTACATCCTCTGAATCAACTGCTGGGCCTTCTCACGGTGTAGTAGGCCAAGATCCTTTTTGGTCAGGTGATTTCCGACGAGTCTTGTTTGGTATTGAGTCATCCCCTGTCTACGAAATCAACCCTCCTGTGTCTCCTGAACCAGAGACTACACCAGAGACTACCACTTATCGTTTTGTTATCCCTCCCGAGATGGCCCATCTCGCAAATACTACGAGTGTCCAAACCGAGATTCCTGCCACTACTCTTGCCCCTATTAATACTCAACGAACGCCTAAGGTTAACCCGAATTTACCTCCTGGTTACCATGCGCTGAATCCTTTGTTGAATGTTCCACATCAAACACCTCCACAAACTCCAGCTGGTTCTCCAGGTGGTCCTCAGTTTCCTAGGCATCCTATTCCCGGTTTCATCCCGACACTCCCTCTGTTTCCTACTGGCAATCCTAACACTAGTAGCGTTATCCCGACTGTTGCACCGAACTTGCACAATCCTGCTGGTGGCCAGGGTAGTACGTTTCCTTTTCCTTTTCCCGGACATACCGCAGCTACTACATAACCTAAGGTTGGTACTCAACTTCCGGGTGGAACTGTCTCTTTGATAGGGGGACCAACCTCACCTTTAGGACAAAACATACCTCCTGCATTGGCCCAGTATTGGAATCAACTTATGCAGAACTTTCCTCAAAATGCTGGGGGGCAGCAATCTATCCCTACTACAGGCCAACCATATCCTGGTGTGACTAATCCTATTTGGGGGTCATGTCAGACAACTCAGCCTCAAACTCAAGGTCAAAATCCTTGGGGCTACTACCCTATCTAGCCGCCACCAAACCAACCAGGATCTTCCCTCTGGGGGCAGACTGCATACAGTCCCACTGGTCTACCAATAGGGCTTCCACCCCAAAGTCACCAGTATCCACAAGTGAATCGGCAATTGCCTTTTCTTGCTACTCTGGATCTGCCAGATTTGTCTAGGATTCTTAATGATCCTATTTGTCACTCTCCCCAATGGCCTGCTATTCCTGCAAAGCTTCCATTGGACATTCCAAAATTCGATGGGAAGGTGGGAGAGGACCCAAATAATCATGTCATGACTTTCCATTTGTGGTGTTCGTCCAACTCGTTGATGGACGACTCCATTCGATTGCGTCTTTTTCAACGAACTCTTACGGGTCCTGCTGCAAAGTGGTACATTGAATTACCACGAGGTTTCTTTTTCTATTTCAACACCCTTGCAATGGCCTTTCTAACACACTACCAGTTACCGATTCGATACGATACCGGAACCGAGATTTTAACCTCATTCAAACAAAGCTCGGGCACTCATATATCCAATCATATTCATGAGTGGCGACGGAGGAGACGTCTCATTAAACTTGAGCTTCCTGATTAGTTACTGGCAGAGTGGTTTACCAAGTCTTTTGTAAAAAAAATTGGCAAATACATTGCTATGGGTGGTTTTGTCACAGAAGAGCAGGCTATTAGTCGTGCTCAGTATCTTGATCTCGTTTATTCACAAACGGGAACATTGTATGATTTATTACCTGATTTACCACGTCTGGGTACTTCTACTACTTCTACTGCTTCGGCTGCCTCGCATGCAGCTGATGGTGTGATTGGTTCCACTCATAGCCACTCACATTCTGTTTCAACTACAACCCCGAAATACACTTCTTCTAATGTGCAAAGTGCTCCGTTTCCTGCTCCTCCCGCCGGTAAAACTTCTGAAGTGAACGCTGTTCAATCTACACCGACCAGTAAGAATAAGTCTAGAAAAGGGAGAGGCAAGAATAAGGAGGGTAAAAACAATAATCCGAATGAGAAAACCAATTCTCCTCCTGTTGATGACCGGGATAAGCGCAAACCACACTACCCTTGCCTTATCTGTGGTGACGATCACTACACGAAGGATTGTCCGAGACGTGCCGAGGTTAACAAGTTCCTTCAAGGAACACCCAAGCCCTCTACACCAGCAGTCTTGTCTCAACCCTTCCCTTCTCAACAACAGGCTTCGTTGGTCATTCACGACCAACCTTCTACTTCTACATCTTCTTATGTTTTGATGTGCACCGGTGATTCCAAGAAAAACAATGTTGCGCTCGCCACTAGAGCTAAAGACTATACTCCTTCTAAGGAGAAGGTTGACGACTTACCTCCTAATTTGGTACAACCTTCTCCACCCAATCCACCTACGAACGGTCCTCTTCATCTCGAACGACCAGGCCTTGATACAGTTATACGACCACCCCCGAAAGGTGTCGTTAAGAAGTCGGCATTCAATCCTCATGCTCGGGCAGCCCAGAACTATAGCATTGTCAAAGATCTAGCCCAAGCACCTTCAGTGATGTCTGCCCTGGAAGTCCTTCAGTCTTGTCCTACACAATGAAGGGCGTTGTTGAAAGCTATAGGTGGCATTGATCCAACAAATGAGAATCTGATAGTCTTTAACTTGGATGATCATATTCCAAGGTTTCCCTCACAGCTTGCTTTTCAAATCCAAGTTGTGGTCTCTGACAAGAGTATTTGTCGGACTGTTGTTGACGAGGGTGCCTCTATGTGCGTAATGTCTTTTTCTTGTTGGAAAGCCATTGGCTCTCCCCCATTAAACGAATCACAAAACACTTTGCGAGCCTTCAATGGCTCTGGTTTTAAACATTATGGTGTTCTACCTTCGTTTCCTGTCACTTTGGAAGGTAAGACCATCCAGGTGGAAGTGGAAGTTTTTGATACTCCCCTAGATTACAATCTTCTACTTGGTCAAAGCTGGGTCGATTCTATGCGTGCTGTCGTGTCAACCCTTTTCCGTGTCTTACGATTTCCTCATAAGGGAAAAGTGGTTACTGTCGATCAACTTGCCTTCTTTAATGCCAATACTCACACAGGCAACGTACCGTTCATAACAAACACCCCTCCAGGTTATGAGAATGTTGGTGTTGGTCTTCTAAAAGATTCGTCATTAATGGGTACTTTCCCCATACCACCACCACCCAATATTCCAAGCCCGTCAGTTGCTTCCATTAATATGATCTCTACTATACCTTATGCACTTCCGGTGTCTTTTGACCCTTGGATAGTACCTGATCCTAGAGATCATGCTCGTTTCGGCGATGTTATGCCGTTAAGTCCGGTTGAGTCTGCTTATCATGCAATCCAATCGGCAACCCCTTCTACACCTTCTCTTGAGGAGTTGTCTCCTGATCCTTTTCATGTTATCTTTCCCACTGACGAGATGATCATGTCCGTCATGGCTGATACACCTTGGGATGATGGACATCATCGTTCCATACTGTTTCTGGAACAACATACTCTCGAGAATTATCAACGGATTTCGACTCCATCGACCATTGTAGTCACCATGACTGTTCCCAGATCTACACGTGATGTGTTTGCGGAAGGGAACCTCAGTAACATTTCACCCACGATACCCATAGATATTTCAGTGAAACCTGGGATCGTTGAGAACGTTCATATTGGAACTTCGTGTTCTCCTGAAGAAATTGTCACTTATACTTCATTATTCAAAGAATTTCATGACATCTTTGCGTGGAGTTACGAAGATATGCCGGGTATTGACCCTGCTATCATTGTTCATGAGATTAATACATACCCCGAAGCTAAACCAGTCCGGCAGCGCCTCCGTCCTGTCCATCCACGTAAAGCGACAACCATTAAACTCGAAGTTGAAAAACTTCTTAAAGCCGGTTTCATTTACCCTGTGGCATTGACAGAATGGGTTTCCAACCCAGTACCGATTGATAAAAAGGGTGGTAGTATACGCGTTTGTGTTGATTATCGGGATATCAACAAAGCTTGTCCAAAGGACAATTTTCCAACCCCTTTCGTAGACCAGATC
This sequence comes from Picea engelmannii, assembly GCA_009831015.1. NCBI lineage: Eukaryota > Viridiplantae > Streptophyta > Pinopsida > Pinales > Pinaceae > Picea > Picea engelmannii. Next base: position 3,073,058 of record ML776682.1, on the reverse strand, counting down.
TTCGATGACTGTGATGGTAGTGAAATCTTTTCCCTCATGGATGGATTTTCCGGCTATAATCAAATCAATATCGCTCCCGAGGACCAACATAAAATGACTTTTATTTGTCCTTGGGGTACTTTCACCTACAAGAAACTTCCCTTCGGTCTAAAGAACGCAGGTGCTACGTTCCAACGTGCTATTTCTTACGCATTTCACGATATCAAGCATATTGTTCAACCTTATTTGGACGATTTGCTGACTCATTCTTTACGTCGAGTCGATCACCCTAAACATCTCCGAGCGATTTTCGTTCATTGTCGATTCTATCGCATTCGCCTGAATCCTCATAAATGTGTCTTTTGCGTAGAATCTGGCCGTCTCCTCGGTTTCATTGTTTCACGCCATGGGATCCGGGTAGATCCTATCAAGGTCGAGGCGATTCTTAATCTTCCTCCTCCTTCTTCTTTGCGTCAGTTACAAAGTTTGCAGGGGAAAGCGAACTTTCTTCGTCGTTTCATCCCGAATTATGCCGAGATTACTCGTGGTTTCACACGTCTTCTAAAGAAAGATTCAGAGTTTGTCTGGGATACAGTTGCTCACAATGCTTTTGAAGCTTTAAAGTTATCCCTCACAAAAGATCCTCTTCTTTTCCCTCTGGATTATAGTCGAGATTACTTTCTTTATCTAGCTGCGTCTGAGTATACTATCGGCATGGTCCTCGTTCAAGAGGATGATAACCATGATGAACATGTTATCTATTACTTAAGTAGAAGCTTATCCTCCATGGAAATCAAGTACCAACATGTTGAGAAACTGGCCCTGGCTACTGTTCAAGCAGTTCAACGTTTTCGTCATTATATTCTCTCCAGGAAGACTACAGTGATTTCACACTGTAACCCCATGCAACATATATTGACACGTCAATTGCTGGAGGGCAAGTACTCCAAGTGGATTGTTATTCTCCAGTAGTTCGATTTGGAATTCGATCACGCCACGTCGAAGAAATCTCTAGTTTTCGCTGAGTTAATTTGTGATTTTCCCCACACTACCACGGAAAAGGTAGCAGTCGATTCGTTACCTGGCGAATCACTTTTCCTTATCAGTACTGATGATATTTGGTACGGAGATATCATTAAATATATCCAAACTCAAACTTTCTGCCCTGCGTTGTCCAGTAATGAACGACGTCGTGTTCGTTATCAAGCACGTCATTATATTATCCTTGGCGATACTCTATATCGTCAAGGCATTGACTCTGTCTTTCGGCGTTGTTTGAATTTTGACGAAGCTGAGAAAGCTTTGAATGACTGCCATTCAAGAGCATGTGGCAATCATATGTCTGGGTATGCTACTGCCCAGAAGATCTTACGTGCAGGTTACTTTTGGCCTTCCCTTTTCACTGACTGCATTACTGCTGTTCAGAAGTGTCATGCCTGCCAGACTTATAATCAGAAGATTCGATCACATCCTGCTCCCCTTCATCCTCTAGTCTCAGTAGGTCCTTTTGCTAAATGGGGCATTGATTTTATGACATGTCACCCTCACTCGGCCAGGGGGCATGGTTACATTATCGTAGATGTTGATTATTTCACAAAGTGGGCCGAGGCAATGCCGACATTCGATAATATTGGGAAGACTGCAACCTTATTCCTTTTCAACCATGTCATCACTTGTTTTGGTGTTCCTCAGGCTATAGTTACCGATCACAGTAGTCATTTTAGAAATAATATGATGTCTGAACTTACAGAGAAGTTGGGCCTTCGTCATGATAGCTCAACGCCCTATTATCCACAGGCCAATGGCCAGGTCGAAGCCATCAATAAGGTTCTTATAACTATGATTCGACGGATGATAGGAATCCATAAAACCAGCTGGCACACGATGTTGTTTTCAACATTGTGGGTGTATCGGACATCTGTTAAGTCTGCCACGGGATTCACACCTTTTCGATTAGTTTATGGCATGGAAGCCATTCTGCCAATAGAATGTGAAATACCGTCTTTGAAGCTAGCTGTAGAGCTCTTACCTAATACTTCTGCCGAAGAGGAATGTCTGTTGTATTTAATGCGATTAGACGAGACTCGTCGTGATGCTACTCTTGTAATAGAAGCCCAGAAAAAATGTGTTAAGGCACAGTATGACAAGCATGTCAAACCTCGTGTCTTCTCTGAAGGAGATCTTGTTCTTCTTTATGAACAGGATAAAAATGCCCTAGGAGCTGGAAAATTCAAACCAATGTGGCATGGGCCTTACATTGTTCGCAGAGTTTTAGAAAAAGGAGCGTATGAGTTACTGGATTATGATGGTGTACCTTTGAGTGAACCCAGGAATGGGTTGTACTTAAAGAAGTACTACGCATAAGTCATTTGTGCATGAGTACTTGTATTTTATGTATCATACTGCGTGAGTGTGTTACTTTAGTTTTTGCTTTTTGACGTTATCTGGTCTCTACCCTTACGTGACGTTGCGTTTGTTTTCCAGATGTCGAAGTTTTCGCTACCTTATATTGGCTTCGCTGATGGTGCTAGCCGTAGTACCCGAAACCTAGCTTCTGCTGCTTGGGAAATCTATGCCCCGACAAACGAACTCATATCTCTACGAGGTATATGTATGGGAGGAGCAACCAACAACATTACAGAGTATAGCGTCGTGGTTGAATTATTGGTTGATGCTATCTCTCTAGGAATTCGTCATTTGTTCGTTCGACTTGACTCGCAGTTGGTAGTACTACAGCTCAGTAATATATATTCTATTCGAAGTCCTACTTTATTAAGGGTATACTTGCGGATTCGCCTCTTGGAACGACATTTTGATTACATAGAATATCAACACATTCCGAGAAGTCTTAATACATTGACAGATGCTTTAGCTAATTATGTATTGGACAGACATTTAAATCACTTATAAAACCAAACACATTAAATTGTACACCAATGTAAAGTAAGTTGGTAGATCCCATGTATATATAACGATCAAAGTTTGTTTTTACAAAATGTGTCCGAAGACCAAAATATCAAAAATGAAGCTCCTGGCTTCTACAAAAAGTGACATCACTAATGATGTTCACAATAGCATGCTAATGTCTTAGCAACTCTACAGAGAAAACGACCCATAGAGGCAGAGACTCCCACAGTGTGACGCTGATCGCGTCATGGGATATCCTCCAGAGGCATCTCTGGAACATCGGCCATCAGACCCTCTAAGTTTTGCTCCACTGTAAGGTAGTCCTCGACATACTGGGGGACTGGAACTGCTGCCTCTCCTCGACGCTGGATAGGAGAACTACCAGCAGGTCTATATGCCCCAACATCTGTGTTATCAACAAGATTTTGGTGTTAGTCTTCGAATAAAATCATAAAACCAAAAACATTTAATATGATGAAAATACAAAAAACATCTAAAAAGTTAAAAAGTTGGTGTACTTCTTACCAATATCTTCCCACTGTGCGTCTTCAGGAAGGGCAAGATCAGGATCACCGCGAAATTCCAAGCCAGCATATGCATAATCGTCTATCATCAAAACCTGGCCTTGGAGCCAGTCGAAGAAGCGATCATCATACCTGACGATCGGTCCTGTCACATGTCTAGCCATGAGTTGGCACCATCGTAACATCTGTGGATCCCTGGGACTCGGAAAGTGCCAATCAGCCTGAAGCCTATACACTGGAACCCTCTCACAGAAGAAAGACACCAGCAATGATCCATAACCAAACTGCTTTAAATCTCCTTGCCTACATTTGGTCAGCTGTTTCTTGAGGTTGCGTAACACTGCGTCGGCCCAGTTGAAGACCCGAGGCTCGACACACTCAAGGACATACTGAAAGTAGCTCTGTAGAGCCATATGCGGGGCAACACTGCCTGCCATCCGAGCTATAGTAAAGAGAATGGTACGAAGATTTATATCAGTAACTCCCCAAATGGCCACTTTCCCTTTTTGTCGTTAAGCCTCTGGCACGCAATACTCTCGGCAATACTCACTCATTTTCATACCACCCCTGCGGTTACTAGTCAAACTGACATAAGAACCCCGTCTTGACAATCCGGTCAGGAAATAGATATCCTCAATATCAATCATCAATGTGTGAGCACCGACATTAAAAACCTGTTGATTCGGATCCCACATCCGGACTAAATGTTCCAACAATAGGACTTGGGCTCTCATGCCTGGTATTCGAAAATACTTTAGGAGACCACAATCTCTTAAAGCGGCAATGGTTTGAGGGTGATTCTTGGCGGTGGCATTATCATCCTCGTGTTTTCTTTCCCTCCATTCAAGCACCATTGTGATAGTTATTAACCTGCATAACAACCATGTGAAGCTAGTTAATGATTTGAAACATGAGGAAAATTGGTTTTATTGGCTAAATATTATAAAAAAATTTGGAATCTGTGTTGTTCGCAAGTGACTTTAGCGCACAGTGCGAACTTCTCGCACTATAGCTCAAGCCCACCTGCGGGAATGAGAACTTCTCGCAGGCCCCGTATGGGCAGCCTGCGAGAATCCTCATTCATGCATAGGGTTTCAAATAATACCTCAAAATTCGAAATTTATCTACTAAAATCATAAAATTAAACCATGAAGAGTTAGAGAAAGGGGAACTCACTAATCTGATTCAGACGGTTCGCGAAATGATGCCCTGAAGCTCCCGAAAATCGACGATGAAGATCGGAGGTAAAATGGAAGTTTTTGCACTATAATGGTAAATAGGTAAAACAATATGGTAAAAATGAATGGTAAATTTGTTTTATTTACTTTTTACCATAGTAAAAGTGGGTTTTTTCATATCGAGCGTTGTTTTATCCCTTTTCCGGGCTCACTGAGGTTACATGAAAAAGGAACCACCCTGGAGTTAACTTTAAGATCTTTTCACGACTCCCTAAATATGAAAATATTGCCGAGTGATCTTGCTCTTTTCACACTCGTTAAAGTATTTGAAGTTACGCGTCCTTCGAGCGATAATTTAACCCTTTTTCGGTCTTGTTGGACTATTATATGAAAAAGGCACTGAGAGAGTTCTCTTTTGAGTGTTTTTCCAAACTCTATAATCCTGAAAAACCTTCGAGTTTGCTATCTCTGGACTCGTTAAACAAACATTGACTGACCCGTAATGGGACCGAACCATTCCTTCTTAGTGTTCGTTAAAAATACTCCGAGGGACTCATCCGAAGGATGAGCTTATATCAACAAGCATATGTGATCCTCTTCAAGCTTGCGTAAAAATAAAGAGGTACTTGCCAGCAATGGTGGGGGAAAATTTGGGAAAGGGATATGTTTCGTCTTTATGTTAATTGGCAGTAAGTGTCGCTCTTGAACATGACACCCCCTATTCATCATTTGAAGCCGGTTTGGGAAATCCATTTGTCTCTCATTCAATTCAATAACAAGGTCTTTCCATGTGTCGTCTTTGAGTCAATGCTGCCAAATCATTGGTCGTGTCGTCCATATGTTCAAGAGCAGTCCAAACCTCTATTTGAGTCGGCCATCTGTAGTTATCCATCTTCCTCGTGTTGGCCTTCCCTGTGTCCAAAGTCCAATTGATACATACTCTGTTTCACTTACAAACTTTGTTACTCATTTCGTGTTACTGATGAGGGATACATCAAGGCCCTCTTGTGACGAGTCTTGTTCTGTCGACTTCAACACATTTTCCGGAATTAAGACTTAGAAATTATTTAGTACCTTGAAGCTTGCATGCCTCAATGGAAAGTTTCTCGCTTTCGATAGTGGGTTTACATCATTGACCCCTGATCGAGAGATTTCATCGAGTGTTCAACATCAACTCATTTATTCACAGTCGATGGATTGTACTATCGTATCTTGGGAGTCATTGACATCAATGGTGATTTCCCTCGCACTTGTTAACGGTATACATCAATGACCGGTAATCAAGTGGTTTCTACCATGTTCGACTTCAACACATGTAATCACATGGTTAGATTCGTACTTTGGGCGACGAGATTCAAGACCCTAGATATTATCTTTGTGATCCAGGTTGCGATGGAGTATGTATATTTTGCAACACATAGATCCACTGTGTATGTTTCGTGGCTATGTCATCTTGACTGAAAATTTGTCGCACAGATCCACAGTGTATTCAGGTGGTTGTGCTATATATTGGCGACATGGATCCACAGTGTATGATTGGTGGCCATGACCTTTGTTTATGATGTCATCAGTCTATGATATGAGTATGGGAATGCCTACCTTGGGTTTGATATACATAATATTCTGCTGATTCTTGGATGTTTGCAGGTCTCTGATTAGATGTGATTTTGGTTCTTGACACACACATGCAGCTTACAAAGTCTATCAACTGTCACTGGTTCTGCTCTTAGACTTTGGGGGGCATTCTGTTATCCACAAATTTGGTCATTTTGATGATGTCATGATGATATCATGATGATGGAAAATCAAGCTCTTTACCAAGAATACTTTCCTGAGAAAAGTTACAGTTGTCTTCTTCCAGAATTCACATTTTGAAACATGTTCGCAGGCTGCTTATATATTCACCTGCGAGAATGCTTGTTTCTCGTAGGCTTCTTTAAGCTGGGGTGCAAAATTCTCGCACTGTACTCATGGTTAGGGTGCGAACATGCTCTTAAAGAGGAAAAAGATAAAGATCTCGAACCTTCTAGAAGGGAATCTTCTAGAAGGGTGAGTTGGCTTTCGAGTGGTTATTCAAGTACTGGCATTCCATATATCTTGGTATCATTCCCTATCCAAGTAACTAAACTATCTTCTCCTATATATTGAGGAGATTTCTCATGGAAAGGGTTAAGTTGAGCAAGCAACAAGTTAGCAAAAGATTGATTAGAGAATCAGTGCAAGACTGTGTGGAGGACTGATGCTACAGCAGCAAGAGACAACATCAAGGTCATCACAAGTAGTTGATTTTCTTCATGCATGAGAAAGTGTGTGTGTCAGATCTAGAAGTCGTCGAAAGGAGACCTATGACATCAAGGCTTAGGTTGTAAGTTTCACTTTCAATTAATTTAATACAACAATATGTCCCTTTCCCATAAAGATGATGTCACTTTATTACATAATTCCTTGATCATATGTATAGACTAGTCATTGAATAAGTTAAGCTGATACAGTGGAGGACATGGGAAGAAATGTGCCAAGGATCTATGCAGCCCTGGATAACAAGAAAGCAAAATATCAGTCATACATGATTGAAGTGGAAGGTATGATTAACAACTGAACCATTGCTATTTTAATTGATTCAGGAGCTAGTCATAGTTATATAGATCCTAAGATGGTAGAAAGTTTGCAATTGCCAAGAAGCAAGCATGGAAAGTCTTGGTTGGCACAGTTGGCTACAGGAGCCAAAAGAAAGGTTAATGAGATGGTTAAGTCATGTCTCATGGACATGAATGGACCAAACACCAAGGCAGATTTGAATATCTTACCTTTAGGTTCCTATGACAGTTTAATTGGGATGGATTGGTTGGACCCACATCATGATCTATTGGATTGTTATAAAAAAGCATTCACTTGCTTGGATTAAGAAGGGAACCAAAGGAAAGTGCAAGGAATTCCCAGAGTAGTAACCATTAGAGAAATTTCAGAATTACAACTGAAGAAATGTTATAGAAGAGGATGTCAAATATTTGCATCTCATATGGAGGAGATACCTAAAGACAAGGTGTCAAATTTGGAGGATTATGCAGTCCTAAAAGAGTTTGAAGATGTATTCAAGGAAGTACTAGGACTACCCCCAAAGAGATACCTTGATTTTTCTATAAATCTGACACCAGGAGCAGCTCTCGTGTCAAAGACTCCTTACAAAATGAGTACACCAGAATTGAAAGAGTTGCAAATGCAGCTTGAAGAACTTCTGAAGAAGGGGTATATACACCCAAGTGTGTCACCTTGGGGTGCCCCAGTCTTGTTTTTGAAAAAGAAAGATGGAACGTTAAGATTGTTCATTGATTTCAGATAGTTGAATAAAGTGACTGTAAAGAACAAGTATCCTCTGCCAAGGATCGATGATCTTTTTGATCAATTGAAGGATGCAAAGATCTTTTCAAAGATAGATCTTAGATCGGGATACCATCAGGTAAGAATTAAAGAGGAATATATCAACAAGACCACCTTTAGGACAAGGTATGGCCATTATGAGTTCACAGTGGTGCCATTTGGGTTGTCAAATGCACTAGTTGTTTTCATGTGCTTAATGGATGGTGTTTTCCGAGAATATTTAGACAAGTTTTTCATTGTCTTTTTGGATGAAATTCTTATATACTCTAAGATAGAGGAAGACCATGAACATCATTTGAAGATGGTGTTGCAAGTATTAAGCGTGCATCAATTGTATGCCAAATTGAGCAAGTGCTCATTTTATCATAAACAAATTCATTATTTGGGGCATATCATCTCAAAAGATGGGATAGCAGTGGACCTTGAGAAGATTGAAGCCATTAGAGAATGGTCAACACCAAAGAATGTGACAGAGGTCAGATCATTCATGGGCCTTGCAGACTACTACAGGAGATTGATTGGAGGATTCTCAAAGATAACACACCCAATCACTTCCTTGCAAAGAAAGGGTTTGAAATTTCAGTGGACATCAGACTGTGAAAGGATTTTCCAACATTTGAAACAATTATTGACAACGAATCCAATACTAAGGATTGCAGACCCAAATGAATATTTCATTGTGTGCACAGATGCATGTAATGAAGGACTTGGTGGAGTCCTCAGTCAAAATGGATTTGTGATATGCTATGAATCAAGGAAGTTGAAGGAGAATGAAATAAACTATGCCACTCATGATTTGGAGTTGGCATTCATAGTGCATGCCCTGAGGAAATGGAGACACTACCTCATGGGGAAAAGGTTTGAACTAAGTACAGACCACAATGGTCTGAAATATTTATTTGATGCCAAATCTAAATTCTAGACAAAGAAGATGGTTAGAATTTCTAAGAGAATATGACTTCGATATAAAGCATATCAAAGGGAAAGAAAATAAAGTGGTCGATGCAGTCAACATGAGGGTGCATGAGCTTCATGCTATAACCATCAACATGTATCAAACTGATGTTAAAAGAAAAATTCTAGAGGCTGCAAATATAGACCTGCAGTACAAAGAATTGATAGCAAAACTACAGCAAGGTAAGACACCACAGAAGATGGACAGTTACAAGTTGGGAGTAGATGGAATACTGCTGCACAAGAACCAAATTTTTGTACCAAATGTCCAGGACTTGAAACGTATAATTTTGGATGAGAAGCATAATGTTCCTTATGCAGGGAACCCTAGATATCAGAAAACCGTAGCAGTGGTCAAGAGACAATACTTTTGGCCAGGTATGAAGAGAGAGATTGTTGAATACTTCACTAGGTGTATGGAATGCCAGAAAGTTAAAACAGAGCATAGGCACCCAACAGGATTGCTGCAACCTTTGCCCATTCCTGAATGGAAGTGGGAAGTGGTAACAATGGATTTTATTACGGGATTGCCCAGAATAGGCAAGCTACATGATTTAATTATGGTAGTGGTGGACAATATTACAAAAGTTTCTCATTTTATTCCACTAAAAACTACTCACAAGGCAACAGATGTTGCTGATATTTTCATGAAGGAAGTGGAACGATTGCACGAAATTCCTAAAACGATTGTGTTTGACAGAGACCCGAAATTCACTTCGAATTTCTGGAAAGGATTGTTCAAAGGATTCATAACGAATCTGAACCTTAGTTTAGCTTACCATCCTGAGACTGATGGGCAGATAGAGAGGGTGAATAGAGTACTGATAGAAGATATGTTGAGAATGTATGTGATGGATAAACCATCAATGTGGGAAAAATACCTACATTTAGTAGAATTTGCGTACAACAATGGGTATCAGGCATCATTGAAGATGAGCCCATTTGAAGCACTTTACGACAGAAGGTGGAATACTCCAATAAGCTGTGATAATCCAACTGATAGAATAGTAGTCGGGCCAGAGTTGCTCAAGGAGATGGAGGATCAAATGATAAAAATTAAGCATAATTTGAAAGTTGCCCAAGACAGATAGAAAATTTATGCTGATAAAAAGAGAATCCACAGATAATTCAAAGTGGGTGATCATGCTTTCCTGAAAGTGAAAGCTAACAGGAGTTCCCTGAAGCTAGGAAGATGCGCCAATTTGGCAGCCAGATTTTGTGGACCATTTGAAATCCTAGAGAGGATTGGTCCAGTTGCTTATATGATTGCTTTACCTGCATCTAAGTCTGTTCATAATGTATTCCATGTATCATTACTAAAGAAATACATACCTGATGCTAATCATGTTATTGATTGGAATGTTATTCAGGTGGAGAAAGAAGGCGCTTTCGAAGTGCATCTGGTGCACATTTTGGATCGGAAAATCAAACAAATCCATAATCGAGCCATAGGGCTTGTAAAGGTCCAATAGACCTAGTACGGACCTGAAGACGCTACTTGGGAGCATGAGGATGAAATGCAGGCAGAATACTCGCATCTTTTTGAAAAATCTTGAAAATTTTGTTGTATATTGGTACATGATGCACTGAGGATAGTTCATAAATAAGGGGAGGGGATTGTAATATCCCTTGGTCGAACCCAAATGTAAATATAATCCAAATATATTAAGCTAGTGAGTTGTTTAGACATCATTTTTGTAATACACCTTTCATGGCATGGTGCGCACATATACTGCGCAGTAAAGTGATTTAATGGGCACATTTCTGGATACCGCGTGCAGTAACTAAAGTGTGTGCAACCTTAAAGACAGAGGATACAATGTGCAGTAACTAAAGAGCATGCAAACTTGAGGTCAACAGATATCGTGCGCAGTAACTAAAGTGCACACAATATTAAGGTCAATGAACCTTTATATATATGATATGCATTATAGGCTGCTGAGCCAATATTATAAGCCACAATGCTTATGTTTTGGAATTAGGCCAGAGTGCCTAGATGTTAAAGGCCAGTGTGCCTATTTTGTATATGTTTCATGATTAATATAAAATACATCGTTGCGCACAGAGTGACCATGATAAAAGAGAAGGGGGGACTAGATTCCAACCAAATAGGGAAAGGGAGGGCCTAAAGTTAAGAATAGGGATAAGCTAGAGAGCTTAAAGCTGAAAAGAAATATTATATTAATATTTCGTAAAAACATAAAATACAAATAATTAACTTATCCTAAGTCCTAAAGTAGGGGACAAGTGTATCAGAGCAGCTTCCAACATGACAAGTGTCAAGCTGGAAACATGCATACTTATTGCCGAGACTTAGTTCCTTTGTGGGGTTCGACCATTGTGGAGGGGAAAAACATTACCATTTTTCATTCGACTAGAGAACCAGTATCGAGGATACATTCAGTCAGTTCTTGAGATACCTCGTATCTTCCTACCACCGTACCCAGACCTGATTGATAACCCTTCCTGTTGGTGTACCTGTCAGTGTGGAGCAGGATTGAAGAGGCGGGTTGTAAGGCACGTGAGCGATTCTCTGAGTGAGAGAATTGTTGAGGATCGATTTCCTGAAGGTGCTAAACTGTGGCTACAATGCTCTGAGACTTCTGGTACGGCCTGTTGTTGAAGCCCTAGAAGGGAAGTGGGGAAACCGAAGGACTATTGAGCAGAGAAGGGGCACACTTCCTTGGGTGGGACATGCATGTGGGAAAGGAGAGGTTGTAGGCTGTGGTTGAGTGAGCACCTGAGAGGAGTCTTTCCGATTGACCGTGAACCTTTAGCTTGGTTAGGAATCCCTTTCCTGGGTGGAGTCTAGTCCCAGCTCGGGGGTGACTCACTGTTGAGAGTGATGAATAGTGTAATCTAAGGTTGGGAGGTTCGTGGACGGTCTGCACATAGTTGGTGACATTCTCATGAAGATAACTACCGTTTATGTGAAGAATTTATATGCTGCATTGCCATTTATGTGTATTTTATGGGTTTTATTGCTTATGTGAGCATAACTGTCCGTATGTTTAAGGGTAGACCCCTGTATACACTGCATGTGTGTTCTTACTATTAACTTAGTTTGAAATCATATATTTACATAATGCAACTGTTTGTTTATACTTTATATGAGAAGCTTCCGCTAGAACATTGTATGTTATGTTTAATTGCATGCAATTCAGTATGTATGTATGCCTGTGTGTGTATATACGTATATAAGAGAGAAAAACTTAGGTGACATAGCTTAGTTGAATACTGGGGTGTTACAATATGTTGTCAGAACTAACTTAAGTGTCTGAGTAGTGGCATTCCCAAACCTGTTAGTGGTCGGGGGTATGCTACAATTAGGATATTAAATCAATCCCTTTGAAATACATATAGAGGGTGCATCGAGCTCTCCATAAAAATGCAAAGGTACCCATCGGCCAAAACCCATAAAAGGGTTCATCCTCAGCTTTGGGAGTAAAAACTAATAAGTTGAAGATTCCCAAGAACAACTCAAGGGATGACAAGCATAGAGGTAGGAATTCTAACCTCCAACTGCTCTAGGAAATCGGGGACATATTGGTAAATTCAAGTCAAAATGCATATGGATTGATCACAGATTCTTTTCAGCCTTCTCCTTCTCCTAGTTTTCAATGAAAATCTTCTCCTGGAACATAGGTGACATTAATGGTAAGAGAAAACAAAGGATATTACGAAATAAGGTAAATTTGGAATCCCCATATATTTTTCTTTTACAAGAAATGAAATGTTGTAGCTCTTCTTTGAACACTATTATTCAAAGAATTCGAAAAATAGGGTAACCTATTTCCCTAGATGCCAGAGGCCCTGCAGGTGGGGTAGCTACTCTCTGGAATTGTTCTACATTAATATTGGACATTCTTTGTTCCACTTCAAGAATCCTAATAGACCGATTCAGGGAAATAGGTGCCAAGACTTCAAGTTTCATTATAAGTGTCTATGGTCTACAATAGATCAATGAGAAATATGATTTTCTTGAAACTCTTCAAAATTTATCTAGTCTAATTGAATCTCATTTTTGGATATTGGGGAGGGATTTTAATATCATCTTATGTCTTGTTGAAAAGAAAGGGGGAATGCACTGGTTGGACTCTGATAGTGAAGCCTTCATTTCTTTCATTAAGGATATTAGATTGATTGATATTGATACCATTAATGGTATTTTTACCTAGAAAAATAGAAGAGGGGTAATCAACAGATAGCTTGTCAACTAGACATATTCCTCATCTCAGAGTCTATCCTGCTTTTGGGGCTCCAGATGGAGGCTTGTATCCTTCTAGCAATCGATTTTGATCATTGGCCTATCTGCCTCAACATTGAAGTTTGAAGTGTGGCCTATAAATGGCATTTTATATTTGAAAAGTTTCGGCTCATTCATCGGAATTTCCATAATAACATATAAAAGTGGTGTTTGGAATCTGACACTACGCAGGGAACTCTAATGTATCGTTTCCAACAATGGTTCAAATCCCTGAAGATGCATATTAAATCTTGGAATATGCCGGTCTTTGGCAATATTTTTCAAGCCTGAAAGTAGTTGGAAGCACAAATGGAGGATTTGCAACAACAAGAAATCCTACAATGATGGAATGAGGATCTCTCCAACCAATAAAAACATGTCACTAATCAACTTGAAGAAAGATGTTTTCAGGTAGAAATTCTCTGGAGATAGAAATACATAATTCATTGGCTCAAATAAGGGGAATGCAATACCAGATTATTCCATCATTCTATGATTCACGGTCGACATGTGAATCACATCACTCATTTAAATCAGCTCAAGGTAACAAGCTTAACTCCCATTAGGACATTGAGTAAGATTTAGTTTCCTTTTTCAACAGCTTGTTAACTAAGCCCCAACCAGATAGATATGAGGCCATTCTTTCTATAACCCTCCATATATCGAATTTGGTTACCTATTATCATAATGAATTCCTTTTATGACCAATCTCCTTGTTAGAAGTGGAAGAGGAAATCGTGACTATGGCCTCAGGAAAGTTGCCAGGGCCAATGAATTTACTTATGATTTATTTCATCACTATTGATTGGTTGTCAAGTTCGATGTGTGGGATGTTTTTTTTGAATCTCAAATAATATTATGGATCCTCCCTAATATTAATTCTACCTTCATGTCCCTGATCCCAATGGAATCCCAGAAAAATGACCCCTCCCACTTTCATCACATTGCTTTATGTAATGTTATTTATAAAATTATCACAAAGTCCTAGCCTCTCACCTGAAACCTATTATGTCTCTTCTAGTATGGATAGAGCAATATGTCTATGTAGAAGGGATTCAAATCCTTGATAATATTATTCTATCCAATGAGGTTTCCCATTCCCTGAAATCCAATAAATCCCCAGGAATATTGATCAAACTTGATATATCCAAAGCCTTCAACAAGTTAAGTTGGAAATGCATAAAGGAGATCATGTTAGCTTTTGGTTTTCATAATTCTTGGGTTATTTTGCATCTCATTTCCTCTTCCTTTTTCTCCATACTTGTTAATGGATCTCCCTCTTCCCCCTTTTGACCCTCGCGAGGCATCCATCAAGGTGATCCCCTCTCCCATTTTCTCTTTATTCTTATGGAAGAGGGTATGGGTCACAAAATTAAATAAAAATTTCTCTCTCAACACCTTTATTGGTTGTTCCTTCATAACTCCTCCTCTCCCATGTCTCATAATCTGTCCATATATGATACTATGTTAATGGGAATTCCCTTAGCCAAGGAATCTAGAGCCTTTAAGAAAATTTTGGATGACTTTATGGATGCTTCAGGTACCTCTATTAATCACCTCAAATCGCACATTTTTTTGATACGTCACTTCTGGTTCAATTCTATGTCTCCCACATCCTAGGATTTTCTAGGATCTCCCTTCCATCCAAATACCTCGGTGCCCCTAGCCTTGATTCTATTGTTCGTAACTGCTCATGGGAAGACCTTATATCATGTCCTAGGAAAAAACTTAACATGTGGACTTTTTGAACCCTCAACATCGTAGGTCGACTCATTCTTCTTAAATCTATCCTCCATGCCATCCTGTTGTATTTCTTCTCAGTCTGTGTTGCTCCCAAGCACATACTAAAGGAAATCAAGGCTCTCCAATGATATTTTCTCTAGCAAGGCTCCAACTATACCAAAAAATGGGCGTTTGTGGCATGGAACACTCATAGCACCCAAAAATTAAAGGGAGGGATTTGTTTAAGATATACAAAAAATATTAATAGCACCCTAGGTGGAAAAACATGGTGGAAATGGCACTAAAACAATGGGGAACTCTAGTGAAATATCTGGAAAAAAAATATGCCTCCAATTTTGATCCCAAGGATCTCATAAGAATGACCAGAATTTAGACAAGCTCTATCATTTCGAATGCATCATGGCAGAACAAATATTTAATTCAATATTGTAGTTTCTAGGAAATTAGAGATGGGAAATATTCTCTCTTTTGGGTGGATTCCTGGCAGCAACTCCCCAAAATTCAAGCCAATCTAGGTTTCCTTTACCTAAAAGATGGGTTGCTAGCATCCCATCGCAACACTGTTCAACATTATTGGCAGCAAGACTTTCTCTCTTCAGATTGTTTCTCCTAATCCCTCAAACATGATCATATTCCTCTCCAAAATAGGTAAACTATTATTGCGTTGAACATTGAACTTCTTCTCAGAAGAATCAAATTGTCTCTGCTTCCAGATAATCTTCGATGGGGCTATCAAGTTTCTATATACTTCAATCTTAAAGAATCCTACTCCTTAATGTACCAACATGCATCTCTTCCCTTGTATGACATCTGGGCTAAAATTTGAATATCTTATCTATGGCCCAAGGTGGAAACCTTCCTTTGGCAGGTTATTCATGGAAAAATTCTAACATGGGACCACCTTCTCCATTGAGGATTTTCTAGGCCAGGCCTATGTGTTATGTTCCATAATGATAGTGAATCTATTGAGCACCTTATAAATAACTTTTATTTTAGTCACACTCTCTAGGACTAGGGAGAAATTTCCTTTCGTCAATCAGATCGACATGATGAATCTATTTTCCTCGCTATCTCTTCTTGGTATCTCCATGGATTTAAGAGCACCCTTCTAAATTGGATTCGACAAATTTTCCCAAGGTTTCTTATGTGGGATACTTATAAAGAATGAAATCAACGCATCCTCAAATATGAGAACCTTAAATCTCTTCATTTTGGACCAAAATGAAATAGGAGATCATAGAAATGGTTCTCATTGGGAAATGGGATGTTGAAGATTTTAATTGCAATGAACAAGAATGTTGGATCCTCTTTGTTTAGTTACCTCCTAAGACCCTTCCAAATTCCCCCCTCCCTATCCTCCCCTCCTTGATCCTCTTCTCCCTGCTCTGGGTCTCCTCCTCTAGAGAGGTTCATCAAAATTAACTTTGATGGGGATTCTAAGGGAAATCCAGGCCCGACAGGATTTGGAGGTTTATTCATAGATGTTGAAGGATAAATCCTCCACCCCTTCACGAGATTGATTGGTACCAACACAAAAAATGCAGTAGATATCTGGGCCCTTCTTCAAGGTTTAATAATTTTAGATGACCATTGGTTCTCTAAACTCATTGTGGAAGGTGATTTGTATCTCACCATTCACATCCTCTCTCACCTCTAGAACAGATCCTCTCCAGAAACGATCTCTGATAATTGGCATCTCGAGTCCATTCTGGATCTTCTTCATTATCCTATATAAAATGTGGTTGTACTTGTACCATATCTTGTTCAAAGAGAGGACAAAAAGTTGGTTGAATATTGGGCTAATGAAGGGGTTTATCATCCCTCCACTCCCATAGACTTTAGCTGGGTTGAGTTTCTACACGAACATTTAAAACAAAGATGCCACTCTTTGGATCTTCTGGACCTAGGTCACTCGGATCAGGTGGAAACTGGCATTCTAGGTGACATGGCCCATGATCACACCCCAGGTTCATGATCTGGATGGTTGATAGCTCTGTTTCCTTTCATGGTATTGACCATTTTGGTCGAATAGTCTTTTTACTTATATATATATATTTTTGGACTTGTTTCAAGCTTGTTAGTAGTTGGGTAATTCTATATAGACTTTATTACATATGTCTTTTTTTGACATTTGGTTTGGTTTCCCTCCGAGCAGGACATCATACTTCTGAGCCTCTGATGGATATTCGGGTTGAATGCTAGCCATGATGGCATCTCTATACATTTTATCCATATTTTAACATAAAATTTCTTACTTACCAAAAATAATTTATTGATATTATAATTTATTATATTTCGTATACTTTAGCAGTCAAATAGTTGTATGGGGGGGGGTCCCTTGTCCCACAAACAAGGGGGTCTCATAAACCAATTTTTGTCTAGCTTGGTTGTGAGCTTAAAATTAGATTATTATTATTAATATATTACACATTGATATATGTAAAGAACATCCATAAAAAAATGTTGAAATTGACAAATATTATTAAAAAAAGTAAAATTAACAACATGTTTAGTATTTGTCATTAAGGAAAATATAATACAACGTAATAAGTGGATAAAACATACTTATTTAAATAATATCTAAAAAATTAAAAACAAATATATAAACAAATAATACTATAGAAAAATTATTAAAACATTTAAAACAAGGATTTAACTTACCCTCTCATAAATTTATTAAAACACATAGAGTGAGGATTTAACTTGCCCTATCTACAATAGAAGAATATTTCATAATAAAAAAATTGGTGTATTGTCCAGCTTGAGTGGGCCTAATGGTCAAGAACATGTGTTTCCTCCTTGGAAGTTGTTGGAGCTGGGAGTCACTCCTGGATTGCTAGCAGGAGCAGAGCCCGACGCCCATCAGTTTAATGTCACGATTTGTTTGAAAGGGGTGATCAAATGGAGGAAACTCAGAACAGTATCGTCTCAACTCGGAAACTAGGCCGGGCATGCACGAACGAATGAGGTCTTGCATAAACTTCAAACAGTGAGTTGCAAATAAAGGGTGAGTAGGTGGAAGACTTGCATGAGAAAGGTGCAAAGGTCTATCATAAACATCAGGTTCATCACAGACTGGAGAAGAATGCATTCGAACGCAAAATCCTTTTACGTTCAAACACAGAAAACCAGAGGGCACAACAATGTCACAACAAATCCTTTATCATAACAAGATTGTTCAATCCACGCGAATCCTTCGACTTTGGACTCTCTGATATAAGACGAAAACACAGATGGGAGAGAAGAGAATTGTTTGTCATAAACCAAGAAGTCTCAAACACAGATACATGACCCAGAAGCTAGAATGTTCACTGAAACTTTACAGTCGGGAGCTTAGCTCTACCATCGATAGATACAAAAATGGAAAAAATACCTACATATACTCAAAAGAACAACAGCAGCAGAACCAAGATACTGCATTGAAGGCTTTGCATCTGCATGGCTTTTGACACTCTGCAGCCGCAATCTTTGAATAACCGTACAACTTAGGGCAGACACGATCGATCTTCTGACAGATTATTCGACGAATCGACGTGCCTTTAATCCCATGCAGGACTTTCCCATTATGGCGGAGGCGATGTCTAACCACCACCAACTGCTTCAATAACTGCTTCTTGGGATCGAGAATGGCCCGACCAACTCAGCATTTTGAGATATGGAAGACCCCTCACGTTGCCACATGGAGTAACTGAATATCTTGAGGAACAGGCATGGAAGGCCAACACGGAGAACAGGGCGAATGATAGGAGTGATGGCATTTGATTACAAGGTCCTGAAGGGAGTGGCGTGGCGCGGGAAGAGTGACAAAGGAGGGATCATGGTGGAATAGAACAGGCAGAAGAGGGGGAAGACGAGGGATAGTGGACTCGTTCTTTGGCGAGAGGCTGATGTGGAAAAGGAGCGAGACACGCGGCAGGTGGTGACTGGATAGCGAGACGGAGGATGGACCACCTGGGTGAAGATGGGGAGGTGGATGGATGACACACGGCAGCAAGGGAGAGGTGGAAAGGAAGGTGTCACGATGGGAGAAGGGTCCACACGGGGTTAAAGACAGGGCAACTGAGAAATTCGGGGCCGCGCTTGAGCCATTGATCCGGGCTGCTCGATCATAGCCGTCGAAAAACTGCATCCATGATTCTGGACCCCCCCCCTCCGCTTAAAGGTAGAAAGGTGGGGGGGGTCCGGAATGGTCTTCATCGCCGTTGATCCAGGCGTGCTCATATGGACTGTTGGAGAGGTGC
>ML776682.1:3032585-3045343 GCA_009831015.1 Picea engelmannii | reverse complement strand
GATGATTAACATCCACTGATACTAATAGGTTTATCGAATGTTAAGAAGGAAAGAGATCAGTTCAATTTCTTTAAAATTGTATTTATGTGCTCAAAAAGAATTGAGAGAAGCGTTCCAAGATCACCATAGTTTTTATGACTTAGGAGGTTAGGAAGGTCTGTATTGTGGAAAATACTTTTAAATTGGGATATAATTTGGTAATAGGCACCTAGGGAAATCTAAGAGGAAGTGATTTTCATCTTTAACCCTCTTAGTGTCACAAGGATGGAAAATTCTTTCATCCCACGGTGTTTTGGGAATTTTCCAATGCCTACTTTTGTTGGGGAATAGGGTGGAACATGATATGAAAAAAAAAACATAGTACTATAGATAATCGAAGAGTAACAATGGATTTTGAAGATAAAGGGTGGTGTCTAAAGACATTGTTAAAACACTTAAGAAAATCACACTGTGATTAGAACATCATAGTGCATGTTGCCATCTTGATTTGCATGATCTATTGCATAATATCCATATTGATAATGACCCAAGGGATCTACTATCTATAGTCTCAATATCTAACCAACTTCCATATAATATGGAAGATCTTGTCCACATGTAAATGTTGGTTGTTAGAGTTGACTCTATCAAATCTTCACTGTTGAGTTGAGTCGACAAGGATGCTCGACCCAATCACCTATGTGTCCAACTCGTAGTCAATTGATGAGATGGTTGATCCACTGCTAGACTAACTTTGATTGCTGATTGATTGTCCAATTGAAAGGAATGTCCACTACTCGACGAAATGGTCTAGTGTGTTGGTTGATCTCTTGATCGACTATATCTAGGTGTGCATCAAACTCTCGACTGATTTAACCTAGGATATGTGTGATGAACCAGCAATGCTTGATGTTCCAACACCCCCCATCAACACACATCTTTGTAGATTCAAGAGGTGAAATTACGTCATTATTACATCCCCCCATAATTGCAACTTCTTGAATCCAAAGAAATAGGAGGAGCTTGATAAATCTAGCTTTAGCTAAAGGTTTGGTGAAGATATCATTAACCTAATAATTTGTTCTGCAATATTGAAGAGAGACAACATTTTCATGGATCGACTGTCTCAAATAGTGAGCATGGATCTCAACATGCTTCATCTCACTGTGGGAAATAATATTGTCAACAACCTATATAGCACTCTTGTTATCATAGTATATTGTATTCGAGGTCTGAACAAGAAGGTCGAGTTCTCCAAAAAGTTGGCAGACTCATATTGCTTCAGTACCTGCTTGAACGACACCACGATATTCTACTTATGTAGTCGATAAAGAGACTACCTTCTATTTCTTGCACAACCACACCAATGGTCCAATGCTATAGAGAAACACAAATATAGAAGTGGAATTTTGATCATCATTGTCGCCAACCCAATCGAAGTTGGTGAAGTGGACCAGTGAATATGAACTTCGACAATACTTGATACCAAAATGATGGTACCTTTGAGATAGCGGACAATTCATTTAACTACTTTCTAGTGGATTTCCTTAGGTTCCTGCATAAACTGAGAAACCACACTAACAACAAAGGAAATGTCAGTCCGACTATGAGTAAGATATATAAGACTTCTGACCAATTGTCGATAAAGAGTAGAATCGACTACATGAGTTTGACAGGTTTTCAGAAGCTTTAATCTAGACTAAAAAGGAGTAGCACAAGGATTGCAATCAACCATTTTAAATGGTGTCAACATATCCATCACATATTTAGACTAAGAAATGAAAAAATCATCACAAAGTGGTAATACTTGAAGACCCAATAAATAATGCAGAGCACTAAGATCTGTCATGTCAAAGGAGTCAACAAGTTGTTTCTTCAATCTAAGGATAAGATTATTATTATTTCCATTAATGAGTAATTCATATACATATACAAAAAAAATCAAGGTGTCTCCATTGGTATGGAGTTCATACAATATGTGATCAGATTCACAATGTTTGAAGCCAATTCAAAAAAATAAACTATTGATCTTAGCATACCAATCTCGGGGAGCCTGCTTCAAACCATAAAGTAATGTATTGATTCAAAAAACAAGATTTGAATCTTTCACAAAACCAGGTGGTTGTTCCATAAATATTTCTTTAGATAGGTCTCCATGAAAAAATGTTCTCTTCACATCCATCTGATGGATTTTCCATCCAAAACGAGAAAGAAGGGAAAGAATTAGTCAAACATATTTGATCTTTGTGACAGGGACAAAGGTTTTAGTGTAGTTGATGCCTTGTTGTTGAGAAAATCCCTTCGCAACTAGGTGTGTTTTATGTCTTTCAACAACACCTTCAGAGGTAATTTTGGTCTGGTAGACCCATTGACACTTCACAATTTTTTTTTCTTATGGTTGGGGAACTAAGTCCCAAGTATGATTCTTCAACAAAGAATCAATTTTTTTCTGCATGGTCTACTCCCATTCAAGTTGTCCTTCAACATTTGATTAGGAAAAATGATTAGAAGTTTTAAGTACATAAGTCAACAAGGAAACACTGGCATGTTGCTTTTGACTACGATTTTGTTTTCTGGAAGAGGTATCTCTAACATTAGTTCCAACAACTTCAATTTTCTTGGCATCCCATCTTCTTAGACAAGAAACATGTGAAATATGGTTCATTGTATTAGGTCTATCATAAGTCAGAGGTTCTTCATTCAACGAACCATTCAAAATAGAGGACAATGAACTAGTCAACTTGGAGGTCGACAATCTAGTCAAAATAGGAAGAATGTTCTACCATCTAGTTGAAGGACTGAAGTATGGAATAAGAGATCCATTTTCGGAGACAACATTAAAGGGATCATCCAACAACAATCCAAAGAAATCATTCAAAAAATTAATTCCAGAAGACTTCTCATCAAACTATACATTTCACCTGATAATGATTTGTTGTTTGATAAGATCAAATAGTGAATAGGATTTCTAATCTTAAGAGTAGACCATCATGAAGCAATCATGACTCTTTGCATCTAATTTATTTCTGCAATCATCAAGAATGTGAGCCCAAGAAACACATCCAAACACACAAAGGTGGTCGACTGAAGGATTCTTCCCATACCATCGTTCGACTGGAGTCATCGAAGGAACAAATCTAGTCGAAATATGATTGAATAGATAATTTTCATTGTACATCACTTCATCCTAGAAGCGATGAGGTAGATCTTTATCCTACAAAAGAAATCTAACCATGTTGACTAACATCCAATTCTTTCGTTCTATGATGCCATTATGCTAAGGTGTGTGAGGAACTGACCGTTTCCAGTCAATACTAGATCGAGCCTGGTATTCTTCAAAAGGTCGATTGGCATACCACCATTGTCTAATATTAGGAATTTGATGGGTCAACCACATTGATTTTCAGCAAAGTTGTGAAACTCCTTGAAATTTTCAAAGACAAGGTTCGTATTCTTCAAAAAGTAAACCCATGTAAAGTAAGATAAATCATGAATAAAAGTCAAAATTTACCTTGCACCTACCAGTGAAGGTAGACTGATGCAAAAAACATCACTGTTAACTAGCTCCAATAGTTTCTATGCTTGTCATGATTTTCCATAGTCGAATGATGCTTGATGATGCTTCCCAAGCACACATCCCTTATAGATGCCTTTAGGGGGGAACATGTTTGGTAAACCAACAACCATGATATGAGTTTCCAATTCCTGTAGACTTCAAAAATTCATATGTTCGAGTCACTCATGCCAGATTTGACTTCGCTTCTTGGTGTGAGGAACAATTGTAGTAGGTTTAGTGTTTTGTCGAGTTGTATCATAAAATTTGTACAAGTTGTCTGTCAGGTCGATAATCTTGTCGATGAAAATCGAATTTCCTTTCTTCAAATCATGAACATAGAACCAATATGGCCAAAATTCGACAATATTTCATGTCTATGTTATTAGAGCAACAAATAACATATTGGCACTGAGGCTTGGCCAACGACAGACATCAAAAATCTTCCCATGTCGACAAGTAGCATCATCCTGAACAACAACATCCAGAGAAAAAACATCAACAACATAGATTTTCCTCTCCTTAGCTTCATCCAACCACATGAAAAGGAGGCACCCTTAGCCATGTGATGGGTGCACCCAAAGTCAACTACCCATTTGTTTTGTGCATAATGAGATAGTAAGGCCTGAGAAGTCTCGACTTGGACGATGAAAATATCATCGGGTTAACATACAACGAACACGTCTCCTTCAAGGTGTTTTATCTTCTTCTATAAATCATCTCACTTCTTATAGTAGACTTTCTCCACATGTCTAGTCTTTCCATAGTATTGACATTTATTCTTCTTTCAACTTCATTGGGGTGCATTTGTATGTCTCTGTGGTTTCTAGTCATGATATGTAGGTTTCTTTGTAGGGGCATCACACTCTACTCTATCCCTGAGATCTATATTTCCATTTCCCTTGAGCAAGTGGGCATGTTGTTTACCACCAAGCTTTCCTTCTTCAAGCAATCTGTGTTGATCAGTAATAAAAATACCACATAAATATTCAAAGGTGTAATCATTACCATATTCCTTGTGTGCTTTCCAGTTGGTGCAAAACATTGACACGAACATGTCAAATGATGTTATCAATTAAATTAGGACCATATCGATGAGTTTTCCACCCTTCTTCTGATAGTTTTTTCTATTAGAAAAAAAAAGATCACAGAGCAATAAAATAAAACAAATGTGGAAATAAAACACAAAAGATACACAATACAGTAGAGACACAGATATATGTGGTTCAACCAGTGTGGGCTACGTCCATCAGAGAAATTTTCAAGTCCTTCCTTTATTATTATCCATCAAATGAAGGGATACAACCTACAACACACCCGCTGCAAGTTCCTCTTCTTTCTCTCACAATCTCCTCTCTTAGAATGTAATATTCACAATGATACATAGCCACAATACATTTCCCTCATAAAAGAGGGTTTCCTTCTAGGGAAAAAAACCCTAACATAACTTCTACCATCAAATTTGCGACCTTATAATGAATGGTCCATATTTACAATGAAATTAAAATATATATTTACAAGGAAATTTTTCCTCCAGGGGCCCGCTTTCCCCTGAACCCCGCAGAGGGGGTAACCCACCTCTGCACTCCCCTGCATGGAGGAGTGTAAATTATTCTGGGGTTTAAAGTATTCATGGGATATAAACACGACTGAAAACAAAGACCTCTAAATTAGGAAGATAATCAGGCTCCACAACCAACAATCTCCCACTTGGAGACTGATCTCAACAACTCCACCGCTCTTGTATCTGTTGGACTATGATCCTTTTGGACCTAGAAAATTTCTCATCTTCATATTCATGCTTGAAGACCAACTAAAACTAAGAAGGAACTCATTTTCTCCCTTGTTACTCCCTTAGTTAACATGTCTACAGGGTTCTGGATAGTGTGTATCTTTTCCAACTTCAAATGTTCATCTTCCAAGACGGATCGTATGAAATGGTACATGATTTGTATATGCTTAGTATTCAAATGTAAGGATGATTTATAAGCAATATGAATGGCACTCTCACTGTCACAGTACAACCTTCTATTCTCCTGCTTCTTTCCCAATTCCTCCATAAACCTATGTAACCAAATCGTTTCTTTACTAGCCTCTGTAGCATCAACATACTTTGCCTTTGTTGTTGAAAGTGCAACAACCTTTTGCATTTTCAAAATCCAACTTATTGTTGTTCCACTTATAGTAAAAACATACCATGTGGTGTTTCTCCTGCTATGTTTATCACCTGCCATATCTAAATCAACATATCCCTATAGAACAGTGTCTGAACCTCCAAAACATAATGCATGAGTAGCAATACCTCTCAAATACCTGAGAATACACTTTACTTCCTCCCAATGTTCTTTACCTATATTTTTCATATGCTCACAACTCCCACTGCATGTGCAATATCTAGTCTTGTGCAAACCATCGCATACATCAAGATGCCAACTGTTGGTGAAACAGGGACCCTAGACATGTATTCTATCTCCTCTTGTGTATTGGGACACATTTTCTTAGTTAATTTGAAATGGCTGGACAAAGGTGTACTAACTAGTTTTTCATTATACATTCTAAACCTCTCCAACACATTCTCTATGTACTCACCCTGAGACAATGTCAATTTGCAATTTTTCCTGTCTCTTGTTATTCTCATACCAAGTATTTTCTTCGCTGCACCCAAATCCTTCATCGCAAATGAATTATTTAATTTATTCTTGAGCACATTTATATCATGCATATTAGACCCTGCAACAAGCATGTCATCTACATACAATAGCAAGATAATATAGCTTCCATTTTCTAGTTTTTTAAAATAAACACAGTGATCAAAATGACATCTACTATAACCCTGTTCTATCATAAACCTGGAAAAATTCAAATACCACTACCTTGGAGCTTGCTTTACGCCATACAGCTCTTCTTCAACCTTCATACCAAATTCTCCTTCCCTTTGACCTCATACCCTTGTGGTTGTTGGATATAAATCTCCTCCTCCAAATCCCCATGGACAAATTTTTTTTTTACATCTAACTATTAAAGATGAAAATCTTCTATTGCATAAAGACTTAAAATAGTCCTAATTGAAGTAATTTTAATAACAGGAGAAAACATTTCATCAAAATCTATACCTTTCTTTTGTGCAAACCCCTTTACAACAAGTCTATCCATGTACCTTTTTTTTCCTCCATCTTCTTCCTTCAACTTGTAAACCCATTTATTCTGCAATGCTCTTTTTCTTCCAGGAAACTGAACCAAGTCCCAAGTCTATTTATTTACCAAGGAATCCATTTCCTCTTTCATGCCTCGCTCCCACTTCTTTTTAGTGTCTACCTGCATTGCCTCTTCATAACATTCTGGTTCACCAGAATCAATCAACAATAAATAATACAATGAATGAGAGTATCGTTCAAGGGGTCTACTTAACCTTGTAGATCTTCTAAA
Source organism: Picea engelmannii (assembly GCA_009831015.1). NCBI lineage: Eukaryota > Viridiplantae > Streptophyta > Pinopsida > Pinales > Pinaceae > Picea > Picea engelmannii. Next base: position 3,038,385 of record ML776682.1, on the reverse strand, counting down.
ACCACTTGCAGGAGTTTGAGGTACTTTCTAATCTTGTTGTTGTACATTTTGATTTTATGGTACCTTTGGAATTTATTTTTCAGTGATCTCATCAAGCACTATGTATTCTAGTTTTTCTTTTTCCTGTTTCTTTCCCTACACCTGATCTTTGTACATGACCTTCTCATTGAATATGAAATCTCTACTCCTAATGATTTTGTTATTTTCATAATTCCATAAGAGATAACCAAAATCATTAACACCGTATCCAATAAAGGTACACTTATTCGATTTTTCCTCAAGCTTTGTTCTATTTTCTTTATCAATATGGACAAATGATTCACAACTGAAAGTCTTCAAAAAATAATAGTTTACCTTTTTACCTGTCCATGCCTCCTCTGGAATTCTACCATCCAAAGAGCTTGAAGGTCCTTTTTTTATTAAGTAAACAAAAATATCTACAGCATCATCCCATAACTGTAAGGGAAAACTATCATGCAATCTCATACTCCTTGCATGCTCCATGATTGTCCTGTTCATCCTTTCTAACACACCATTTTCTTGTGGTGTTCCTGGAACTGTCTTCTCTCTATGAATCCCATGGTATGAATAGTAATCATCAAAATCCTTGATGAAATATTCACCTCCATTGTCTGATCTGAGACACTTCAAGCTTTTCCCATCTCATTCTCAACCAAAGCTTTCCATTTCTTAAAAGTATCAAAAACATCATGTTTTTGTCGAATGCAATAAACCTAAATTTTTCTAGTTGCATCATCAATAAAAGTAACATAATAATGAGAGCCACCAAGAGATGATACCTGAGTTGGTCCCCATACATATGTATGCACAAGATCTAACCTTTCACTCTTCTTTTCTTTTATGACTCGGAGAAATCTTACTCTCTTTTGTTTTCCATAAACACAATGTTCACAGAAATCCAAATAAATTTGTTTAAGATCTGGCAACAAATTTCTTTTGTGAAGTATCTACATCCCCTTATCACTCATGTTTCCAAGCCTATGATGCCACAGTGTTGTATCCACTCCTGTAGAAGCTAAAGAGATAGAAGAGTCAGTATTACCAGTACATAAATACAATGTACCTACCTTCTCTCTTTTTTCTATCACCAATGATCCTTTGGTGACCTTCCACACCTTATCTATAATATGGATATACAACCTTCACTTGCTAACTGCCCTGTTGAAATTATATTTTTCCTTAGAGCTAGAACATGTCTTACCTCTTTCAACAACCATTGGTTTCCATTTCTTTGATTTATTTTTACCTTTCCCATTCCAAAAATTTTGCATGGTGCATCATCACCCAAATGAACCTATCCAAAATCAGCTTGAACATAATCTAGAAATTGTTTCCTATGGGGTGTGGCATGAAATGAAGCCCCTGAATCTACAACCTAAAACTCAAAAATATCATCTATAGAAAGAATCAAATCATCTTATAACACATCACCTATTACATTTGCTTCCTTATTTTTCTCCTGATGTCCATCTCTTTGTTTCTTTGGAGCTCTGCAGTATTTCTTCAGATGTCCTTTATTCCCACAATTCCAACACTCTATCTTTCCAAATCTTGATTTGGGTCTTCCCTTCCTAGAATTCCCGCGGTTCCCTAATCCCTTTACTTTATCCTTTTGTCTTCCCATGTTCTCCATGTTTAACACATTACTTTATGTCTCACCTGTGCTTTTTCATTGCATTTCCTCACTAAGGATAACACCAACAATGTCATAAAATTTTAAAGTGTTTGAACTAGAGACAGAGTTACTTACATCCGTGACCAAGTCGTTCCATATTTTTGGCAATGAGAACAAGATTACAAGAGCCCTCACCTCATCATCAAAGTCCACTTTTATAGAACTTAGTTGATTAGTAACCGTATTAAATTCATTTAAATGATCTGCAACAGACCCACCTTCTGACATATTCATATTAAATAATCTCTTCATTAGAAATACCTTATTGGAAACTGAGGGTTTTTCATACAATTTAGCCAATGTGTCCATCAACTCCTTCGTTGTCTTTTCTTTCGAAATATTGAAAGCCACCGACATTTCCAGGCTCATCTGTATCATTCCTAGTGCCTTTCTTTCAAGACCTTCCCATTCTTCGTCCTTTATGGTCGTCGGCTTCTTCGCTATTCTAACCCAATGGTAGGAATAGATCCTTCTGATATAAATAATCTTCCATCTGCATCTTACATAAATGGTAGTTTTGGCCATTAAATTTCTCGACCCTAAACTTTCCATATTCCGCCATTTCTTCCACTTGAACCAGGAACCCTCTTTTCCTGCGAGTTACCTTTCGCTCTGATACTAGTTGTTAGAAAAAATAGGATCACATAGAAATAAAATAAAACAAATGCGGAAATAAAATACATAATACACACAATGCAATAGAGACACAAATATACGTGATTCACCCAGTGTGGGCTACATCCACCAGATAAATTGCTAGGTCCTTCCTTTATTATTATCCAGCAAATGAAAGGATACAACCTACAACACACCTACTGTAACTTCCTCTTCTTTCTCTCACAGTCTTCTCTCTCAAAATACAATATTTTCATTGATACATAGCCGCAATACATTTCCCTCATAAAAGAGGGTTGTATTCTAGGGAAAAAAACCCTAACACAACTTCTACTATCAGATATGAAACCTTATAATGAACGGTCCATATTTACAATGAAATTACAATATACATTTACAAGACAATTTTTCGTTCGTGGGCTTCGCCCCCAAACCCCCGCCGGGGGCCCTCTTGCCATCGAACCCTGCAGAGGGGGTAACCCCCCTCTACACTCCCTCTGCATAGAGGAGTGTACATTCTTCTGGGGTGTAATGTCTTCATGGGGTATAAACACAACTGAAAACAAAGAATTCTGAATCAGGAAGATAATCAGGCTCGACAACCAACACTTTCCACATTTTTCCAATTTCAACTAGAGTTCTTTGACATATGCCAAATATTCCTCCATTTTTCCAAAAGAATGAGAATCGAGAGAGATCAACTCTTTCTCCAACTACATGATGTGGCTCTCGTCGACTTGATCAAACAATGATTTAAACTTCTTCCGGACTTGATGAGGAGAATCGTTTCCACTAAGGTGAAATTGAATCTCCCACGAGATGTTGGTCGTGATGACCCCTATAGTCTCATCCTTCTTTCCATCAACAACGAACTTTTCCTGATCATCTATTGGATCTAGAATTGCAACCTTTGTATACTGCCACAATCCTTTTATCTTCAGTAGGGCTTCCATATCCAGTTTGCATACTGCATAATTTGATCCATTCAAGACAACATGATCAATCTTCGTAGTCATCTTTGATATCTAGATAGAAACTAGTTTGTTTCAATAAGTTCCAATCAACAAACCACCAGCCCAGAGCCAATCGCACAATATATTCGACTCAACAAGGTTTGCAGATAACATGTCAAGGATTTAAATCATCGTCTCTAATATCTTGTTGGGGAATAGGGTGGAACACGATATGAAATAGAAAACATAGTACTTCATCTAATTGAAGAGGAATAATGAATTTCAAAGATGAAAGGTGGTGTCTAATGACACCGTTAAGACACTTAAGTAGAGCGCACGGTGATAAGAACATAACAGTGCATGTTGCACATCTTGATCTACATGATCTATTACACAATTTATGTATCAATAATGATCCAAGAGGCCTGCTATTTATATTCTCAATATTTAACCAACTTCCATAGAATCTGAAGGATCTTGTCCACATGTAACTGTCGGTTGTTAGAGTTGACTCTGCCAAATATTCCTTGTTGTGTCAGCTCAAAAAGTATGTTCGACCCGACTTCCTATGTTTCCAACTCATAGTCAATTTTTGGGATGGTCAATACACCGCCCAACTATCTTCAACTGCTAGTCAACTTTCCAACCGACAAGCACGTCGACTACTCTACTGACTGGTGTAGTGTGCTAATCGATCACCCGACTCACTGTATCTAGGTGTGGGTCAACCTCTCGAATGACTGAACCCAAGAGATGTGTGATGAACCATCAATGTTTGATGTTCCAACAAGTCTAACTATGTATCTCATGAGAGTTTGTTCTTATTTTAGCAATGTTGATTTTCTTCTTTGCATTTCTTAAAACTGAGAGGTACTTTTGATCTTCTAAATTAGGGTTTACCACCTCCTTGTAGTATCTTAGTTTCCTTTTATCCTCTAATTCTTTCTCACACCATATATTCTCCTTAAATTTAGAAGTGATAATATCTGTAATATTATCGATATTTTGCATGATGGCTTCTTTGTGTATTCCCCAATGATTTAACTAAGAGTTGGCATCCTTATGCCATCCCCTCTTGAGTCACTGGTGGTTTTTTCTAGAGTTTGAAGCAATTTTTGGGATCCTCTTGTTGTTCATGTGATTTATCTTGTTCTTGTAAATTAGATATCAATTCTCTCAATGGTGGAAAGGATTGTTTCTATGAGGAGGATAAGATAGGGTGTATTTCCCTTAATTTTGAGATTATAAGTTACAAAATTCTTTTGGATCTATTCTATCTTTCTCCAGGATTCTCTAGAGATACTTCAACCCAAAAATTCACATCCATATAAGATAACTGGAGTGACAAGAGTGTAAAAGAGGCATTTTTCTTGTCGAAAAGCCAAAGGTCCACTGATTTACAATTGTTTTTGAGCTCACAATAATCTTTCCACCCTTCATTTGTCATTTTCTCAATGCTATAGATCCAATTGAGTTTGTGGTGAATATTGATTCTAAGATATTTGTATGAAGGAACTTCCTCCAAGCTATTGTTGTCATATACAAAAGTATCACAGGTAATATTTTTGAATTTAATTATCATAACCTTTGTTTTGTCAGTGTTCACAATCATTCCCATAATAGAGAGGAAGTCCTTGAGGATTATAAGTTGCTTACCTAGGTCATAGGGACTCTTCGCCATAAGAACAATACGATTAGCATACAGAATAAGGATGATGACCATACTAGAGAGAGTCGATCCAACACAACCTGCATCCTCCAAACAATATTCTAACTTATAGTTAATTTCTTCCAACCAACCCTCAATATTCCTAAACTTGGCAATAGATTTCTCATATATCCTTATTGCAATAACTCTTAACTTGAAAGGGACTTTAAGCTCTTCTAACCTATTCCAAAGGTTAGTCATGGGCATAGTTTCAAAAGATTTTCTAAAATCAATGAAACAACAAAGGATATTTGTTTTATCATTATGAAACTCCTCTATAATGATCCTGAACATAACAAGGTGATCCACCGTTGAATGGTCGCCTCTAAACCCATTTTGACCTTTAGCTCTTTTTCCATTGCTTTCTAGCCATGTACTGATATTATTTTACAAAATACTTGTTGGATAGTTGGTTTGGACAATTGGTTGTCATTGATGTCAACCCTTGGATATTGATCTCAAGCCTTGGAGAAGTCTAGAAGACCTAGAGAGGTGATCGAGTCAACTGTTAAGAACCAAATATCAATATAGCATAGAAAAACCTCAGAAACGGTACTCAATGCCTTGAAAAAGAGATAATTTCAGATAATAAGCCTCTTCGAGGGGGAAACCTCCTTTTACCCCACTTAAATGTTCAAGTACAAGATGATTCAAAATTAAAATGTCTCCTTGGTATATATAGGAAACTAGGAGGTATAATTACAACTAATAGCCTAAAGCCGACATAAATAAAATAACATTATTAATATAATATGCCCCAATTAAGGGGTAATGAGCCAATATTAGGGCTTAACATGCCCCTCCCCTTGAGACAAGTGTTGTCCACAA
>ML776682.1:2991438-3010976 GCA_009831015.1 Picea engelmannii | reverse complement strand
ACATATCCAACTCGCGATCCTCGAAACTCCGATGACTACGCTCTTGGTCCATATGACCATTATCCTCATGACCGTAGCCAAACCTTCACTCCCTTTAAAGACCTTGCAGGTTCTCATTGATCCAACGGTGGTCAGGTCCCTGCACTCGGATCTGACGGCTGAGACCTGTCCTCCTATCGAGCTTCTCCCGGTGGCGCCCGATCGCTGCCACGCATCCTTCCAAATAGACGGTCCTGATTATTTTGGGATTTCACCTTGGCTTTTCCCGATGGTAAACCTCATACAGCTTCTGTCTGATCTGACGGACCTCGTTCTTTCGGGAAATTTGAATGAGATCCTGTGGTTGTGGATCTCTGTCTTCCTTCTCTTCTACAAATTCCTATACTTTGAGCTTTGCCTTTGCTGCGCGCATTTTCTTCAACGCTGTTCCTCCTGAGCTTTCACGTCTGAATCCCCAAGGGATTTTTATCCTTCTTATCTTACCATCTTCACTACTGTACTTTCCATCAATGACAAGTCTATGCTGCCTGTAAAACATGCCAACAATCCTTTGTACATTCTTCCTGCACCTATGCCATCTTCATTGCTGTACTTGCCATCAATGACAAGCATATGCTACTTGTTAAACATTTTCCAACAGGTTTTGATCAGAGAAAGATTGAGTCCATGCGCTGTACCAACAATGTTAAGTCCGAAGAAAGATGGAGGATGGAGAATGTGCACAGCTCGAGAGCCATTAACAAGATCACCATCAGGTATAGATTTCCTTTACCCAGAATGGATGATTTAATGTACTTCTTGAGTGGAGCAAATTTATTTTCCAAAATAGATTTGAAAAGTGGATATCATCAGATCAGGATGAGAGAAGGTGATGAGTGGAAAATAGCCTTTAAGACAAATGAAGGTTTGTATGACTGGCTTGTTATGCCATTTGGCTTAACTAATGCCCCTGGTACTTTTATGAGGCTAATGAATGAAATATTGAAATATTTCATTGGCAAGTTTGTGGTTGTGTATCTGGATGATATACTAATCTTTAGCGAGACTAAAGAGGAGCATTTGAGGCACCTGGCGTTAGTAATGAAGAGGCTACAACAAGAGAAGCTATTGATAAATCTGAAGAAGTCCTCTTTTATGAAGACATAGCTCATTTACTTGGGTTTTGTGATCTCCTCAAATGAATTGAAGATGGATCCAGAGAAGGTGAAAGAAATTAGAGAATGGTCGTCACCAAGAAGCATGTTTGAGGTAAGGAGCTTTCATGGATTAGCAAGTTTCTATAGGAAGTTCATCAAAGACTTCAATGGAATTTGTGTGCCAATGATGGATACAGTGAAGAAGAAGCACAATTCCTTTAAATGGACAGAGGAAGCCGAGAAAAGCTTCAATATACTGAACGATAAAATAACAGAATGACCAATTCTGGTCTTGCCGAATTTTGAAAAGACATTTCAGGTGAGATGTGATGCAAGTGGAGTTGCAATTGGAGCAGTCTTGAGCTAGGACAATAGACCTATTGTGTATTTTAGTGAGAAGATGAATGAAACCAAGAGGAAATACTCCACATATGATAAGGAGTTTTATGCCATAATTCAAGCCTTGAAGAAATGGAGACATTATTTTGTCCCACAAGAATTTGTCTTGTATAACTATAACCAGGCTTTACAATTCATAATCAGGCAGGAAAAATTGAATCAGAGGCATGCAAAATGGGTTGATTTTATGAAGAAGTTTACTTTTGTCATCAAACATATTGTTGGGAATGCTAACAAGGTTGTTGATGCATTAAGCATGAGATGTTTGATTCTGTAGGAATTCCAGGTGAAGACCTTGGGGTTTGAACACCTTAAGGATATGTATTGTGATGATGCAGATTTCAAGGAAGCATACGAGGCATGTGAAAATCCTATGCTGAGAGACATGCGCCAGTGGGCAGAGTACATGATTCAAGAGGGATTGTTGTTCAAGGGAAATCAATTATGCATACCAAAATGTTCAATGAGGGACAACCTTTTGAAGGAGAAACATAGTGGAGGATTGGATGGACATTTCGGCCATGATAAAACATTTTCACAGTTGAGTAGTTCATACTATTGGCTAGGTATGAGGACAAAAGTGATAAGGTTTGTACTGAACAGATGTAGAATCTGCCAACATGCAAAAGGGAAGAGACAAAACACTGGATTGTATCAACCATTGCCAATACGAGAGAGGCCTTGGGATGCAATGAGCATGGATTTTGTGTTAGGACTGCCAAGAACACAAAGAGGATTTGATTCCATATTTGTGGTAGTGAATAGATTTTCAAAGATGGCACATTTTATCCCATGCCAGAAGACAAGTGATGAAACACATGTTGCAAATCTGTTTTCAAGGAAGTTGTGAGACTTCACGACCTACCTAGGAGCATTGTCTCGGACAGAGACACAAAATTTGTTGGTCACTTTTGGAGAACTCTATGGAAGAAGATGGGGATAGATTTGTCCTTCATCTCATCTTATCATCCTCAGACGAACAGACAGACTGAGGTAGTAAACAAAAGTTTGGGTAACTTATTGAGGAGTCTGGTCACTGAACACCATAATCAGTGGGATCAAATTCTGCCACAAGCAAAATTTGCATACAACGATTCACCAAACAGGAGCACTAGAAAGAGCCCATTCCAAATATTTTATGTAATGCAACCCAGGTGAGTATTTGAGTTGAGAGACTTGGAACAGAGAGAGATTAGGAGTGTTAGAGGAGAAGATTTTGCTACAGAAATGAAGAGGCTCCATAGCTAGATCAGAGGACAGTTGGAGAGTTCTAACCAGGAGTACAAGAATAGGGCTGATCAACATTATAGAGAACTTCAATTTGAAGTGGGATATCAGGTTCTAGCACATCTCAGGAAAGAGAGGTTCCCTAGAGGAACATATAACAAGTTGAAGATGAAAAATATAGGACCACGTAAAATCTTGAGGAATTTTGATGCAAATGCCTATGAGATTGAGTTACCAGATGATGTGGGCATATCGCCCATATTCAATGTTACATACCTGTACCCTTACAGGGAAGATGACGTAGAGAGATCAGAAGATCAAGTGAAGATCCAGCGGGAAAAGAAAATTCCCACAACAGAAAATCCACAGATGGAGAAAATTGTTGATTAGAGGATTGGCAAAAAGACCAGAAGGAAGACCTATTTTGAATATCTAGTCAAATGGAAGGGGCACCCAACAGAAGATGCCAAATGGGAAAATGAAACTGCCATCCAGAAGCATGGAAATTCAGTGCAAGAGCTCATGGATAGGAGTCCATGAATTTTTGTCAAGGGGAGTATGATGTAGGAGCATCGTTGGCAAGCACGCGGAGCAAGAGATATCAACGTCTGGGAATCTGTATGGGAGCTCAATGTCGACAGCCGCAACAGATATTTTGAAGCCACCTTAACTCAGTGCCAGAATTTACCTTTTGAGGCATGCTTGAACCAGTACCAGAATTACCCTTTGAGGCACATTTGGATAATCACAAGCAGAGCGGGAGTTTCCATTATGACTCTGGAATGCGACTGGTCTAGACAATCGTTAGGTTAATTTATAGAGTAGACAAGTAGCCAGGGAAAAACCCTAAGATCCCTCTGAATATATATAGGGGCTTTGTACGCCCAAAGGAGGCTAGTCTTTTTTTTGTTAGTTAGCAAATAGATTTTGAAGCTGCAAATTAGTAGAAGATTTCAGTCTTCAGTGGTAGTTCTTGATCACAGTTGTAACCATTTTCAATTTGGAATATAATAGAGGAAAATTGATCCAATGTGTGGTGTGAACATTGTTTGCAATTCTCCATTATTATGTTTTCAGAAATGAGTGAATGAATTCGTTGTGAGTGAATGGAACTGTGAATGCTAAGCTAAGTTTCAATTGTTTCTCTTTTGTTGAAGTAGTGTAAGGTGTGCACACAAAAATAAAGGAGTGCATTAATGAGATCTATTTCGATTCTGAATCTCAGAAGAGATAACCCGAAACCTCCCCTTTGCAAGGAGTGCAAAGAGACTGGTGCAAGGAGCGCATAGTCATACTCAAGAACTTGAGACCTTGGGTAAAGATATAGTGCAAGGAGTGCACAAATCCGAGATTCGACTAAGTGTAGAGGGGACTCCATAAGAAGTCAAAGAACTAGAAGAGGAGAACGCCAGGAGGGTGAGAGGAATTTCTCTTCAATAAATTTCGAGGATTTGAGTTATCGAAGTCCCTGGATGCAAGGAGTGCGCGGGAAATCAAGGTCTTCCCAAGACCAAGCTCAGAAGGAATAAAATTTTTCATAATTGTTAAAGAGATACAAATATCATTCTCACCGAAGGAGCAAAGGTTCGAAACCTTTGGATGCCAAAAGATATTCTAACGCTAAAGATAGCTTAAGCATAAGGGGGAAAAGGTCATATCCGTTCGATCCGAACGCAAGAGAATCAGAATCATCCATCGGGAGGGATGCATGGTAAACGATCAACACTTCACTGACTTACACCTTAGAGAATTCAAAGGGCAGAATGCTAAGGATTCACGAAGCCCGAATCCACGACTTTATCTGAGTCGTTGGATCCAAGAGAGATCTAAACCATTGATTGTCCAGGAAGAGTTTCAGCATTTTTGGGATCGAGGGAATGGAGGTGGGAAGACTTTCAGCCTCGCGACATGTGAAATCACGATATGAAAAATCCCAATGAGATCTGAGCCATTAGATCATGGGGAAATCAAGACCGTCAGATTGGGGTTCTGAAATATCGAGATTTCGGGGATTGAAGGACCAGAGGTGATAATTATTTCAACTTCACAAGACACGAAGTCCAAAAAATCATCATGACCATCAAATTAGAGGAGAGATCTGAACCGTTGGCCCAGACTCATCTCAATTTTGGCCATCATGAGAACGGAGGCAAGGAACTCCAAAGTCGTGAAACGTGAAACATTGATTTGATCGCAGTCGTCGATCAAGGGAAGATCTGGACTGTGGATCTTGGGTCATCGTGATTTCGGCTATCAGATGAATGGAGGTAGCAACACTCCCAGGGTCACGAAACATGAAATCACGACGCACCCTTTGTTCGAGTGCATGGTCACAAGGGAAAAAGGGCTTAGCATAGAGGAGCTAGTGCATGTTTGGCGTTGAGGTTCGAACAACTCTTGGGAGAGAAACCACAAGTATCAGGCGACCTGCGCATTTGGAGGAAGGACCTATGTAAGTGGGTTAGGGTTTAGCAGAGGCCCGAAGAGTCGATCCAACTCAGTTTCTTGATCAATCCTAGACCAAGAGGTCACACAACCCTTAGGAGCGAAGGGGGGTCTGCATCAATAGTCACGCATACAACTACCCTAGAAGAGCTTGCATATCTTAGATTTATATGTATGTATGATTAGCTGGAAATATAGACAATATACCTCCGAGACAAGAGTCCATGAAAATAAAAAATAGCAAATTCGAAATTGTTATTACCTATACTCTATTTTTCTTTTCTAAACTAATTCCAATTTTGTATTTACTATGTACACATGGCATCAAGTAGAGGGAAGATGAACAGTTTTACAACAGTTTCTTGGGGGGAATACATGAAGTCACGAGGGAGTTAAGAAAAATAGTATAAATATAGGAAGAGACCCACTTTGAGGGGGCTCTTCAAGCTTTGTATACACTCTAGAACTTATTTTGGAGAAAATACTTGGTTAATGAATATTGGGAATCCCATAGGGCAAGTTTTCTAAAAGGAAGAAAAACTTGCATGTGTTGTTGTTTTGATGTGAACTATTTCAATCGGAATGTATGATGTTCACATGGACTATAATGATGTGTTTTCTTATAGACTAATCTAACACAATCTATATCTCTTTCACAGTCTTTTTATTCCTCTTTATCCTTTTTATGTCATATGCATATGAGTTTTGATGTATGTGAATAATATAGTTTGGACTTTTCTAGTTATATATTTTTCATGCATATGTTTATAAATTTGCATCTTCATTATGATTATATGGGTGAAGCTTCCAACAGAGTTTAGTTTCAATACAACAAATTTGGTTACAATAACTCACTTCTAGCTAGGATAGGATAGAATAGAATAAAACTAGATTACATTGTTTTCATACATAGTCTTCATCTACATATTTACATTGTATAATCACCCATCCTCACCCCTCATAACTAGAAATGGAAACTAGGAGATAAAATGGAGATAAAATTCCATTTGACATGGAGATAAAATGGAACCAATGTGGTACCCACCTAACTTGCTATTGTGTAATTTTTGTCCACATAAGCCTATGGTCGTTGGAATTCAGGCCTTCTCCCAATTCACTTGTCTTTTACCTCTGACGAATATGGAATTGAAGAATATTCCCTTTCTATATCATCCATTTGGTGTTTGAAACGTTTAGGCGGTTTCACACTCTGACATCAGGGTATCGAGGAATATTCCGTCCTCTATATATGACCAACCTTCTCCAATTGATGACGTTGATTCACTTACAATCTCCACGACCAATGGTAGAGATTTATTTGGGGGTCGAAGATTCTCCTATCTAGCTAGAACAAAATCAACTTGTCAACCAATTAATGATTGACATTCATCATCCTAAGGACACTCTAACTACCTTGCTGGCATGCCACATCATTCATGGTGTCAACAGATCGTCTCTTAACTTAGGTGGGACATTCAACAGATCAATGACTACCATCGCATCTCACCAACTCACATATATACAATCTAGATCTGCCCTCCATCAGATACGAACTTCAAACTCTTCAAAGGAGTACTTCAAGCCCTTTGAATTTTTACTTCGAACCCTTTGGATTTATACTCTGAACTCTTAGATTCAACCTGAAAATGGTCAACTCCAATCTATCTAGACTCACATTCAATTCTATTGACCAATCGATTATTGACACACGTCTTCATACTAATTCTCCCAGTCAGCACCATCTCTCTCTTCCCTTCGACTTGCTAAGTGGGACACTTGATGATCCAGAACTGAGGATTAACTCTCCCACCTCCAAATCTACGACCCACGTTCCACTTCAGAGTCTCTCATTCGAAGGTTTTTCCACTGATCTCAAGGCTTCCCTCCGAAGGTCCCACTATGAATAGTTCATTATGATGTCTCTCATTCATATCCTTTTGCATAGAGCTCAAGGGTTCCTTATGAAAGTTTCACTCTAAACAACCCACTGCGATCAATGGTTTAGATCTCTTTAGATCTACTAGTGTCATTCTCTATTGTGTTAACATAGGATTTTAAGGAGATATAACAGTCCATTTTGAGGACTTATCCATTTCGTGAGTTCCGTAGGACTTCGGTCCAGATTTTTCAAGGTTTCAAAACTACTTTATTGCTTTTACAAGTTATTAAAACTTAAGAAGAAAAACCTTGAATAATTTACAAATTTTCCCTACAGTGATATGAAATACTCAAGCACACAACAATATACACTTAATCATTTTCATGAATTATCATATCAGAAATAAACAACATGACAAGCCCCAAATTTCATGCATTCAAACCATGGATTATAAACCACTGAGTTTTCCTCTTTAAATTCAGACATCTACACATGCATAAAAATATTTCATTCATAAGAATTTTCATTACAGTCAAACACTTATCTGGTAAGGAATTAACCAAATCTGACCGACTGAGAGAGGATGCCTTTCCTCCCAACCTTAGGCCTTTTTTTAGAGTAAATTCCTACAACATGCCACCCCCATGCCAAGACATGATATCGCGAAGAAAATTGATTCAACAGGGTTATGAGTTTTTGATGATCTAGGAAGGTTACTCTCCTTCCTCCTTTAACATAGCAGAAGTTTCCATCTCCCACTAAACTTCGAGTCTCCATAGGTTTATCAGATGTTTTCTCAACTAGATTTCCTCTACACAAGGGAGTCCCTTCTCTGCTCAACAGTCCCTTGGCGACCTCCCCTTACGAGTCTCAGTTTCTATCTAGTAAGCACCAAGATTCATCCCATTATTTCTCTAGTTCAAGAATCTGGGTTTTCTCTATTCAAGGTGATCATCAACAAATCAGACAAGCTTCTTGTTTTATTTCATAAAGTTATTCTTTTATTTATCTTCCTCAATGAACACATCAACAACTCTATGCTATGTTCTCTCTTTCTCATATCTGATTCTTTCTTGTTGTGTTCTCTGTGTGTGATCTCACATATCCTGTATTGTGGGGTCTCTCATGTTCCCTCCTACATTATCTGTCATCTCATGTGTATCATTTTTTCCTCCTCCGGTCTTCTTCTCTATCCCTTAGGGATCTTTGTGAATTTCTTTAGATGTAACCTATAGCCTACCATTCAAAGTATGAAGGGGCGGTTTTGTGGTATCCCCCTATCAGTTTTTTAATCGGTTTTTTTCTCTCTACAAGGCCCAACTGCTTATATTCATTAACTACTCAACCATCTCTGCGACCTTCTTTAATGGTCACGTGGTTTCATATATTCCTAGTATGGTGGTAGGTGTAGACATTTATGTTTGCAAGCATAAATAAGCGTGTTTTGAAAGCTTCCTATTTTCTTCGTTGATGCATTTCATCTCCACTACACTCAACCGTTCCATCAGTCCCTTTTCCTTATCAATTTCCTTTGGTGTATCATGGCCAATACTATCAAGGTCGTTCCTTCTCAGTGAACGGTTTGGTGTTTATATTAAATCAAAATATAATTACATGCCTCATAACATAAACATATGAAGTTTGTGCATAATTACAATCTTGGGGGAAAACAGGGTGTTACATTCCCCTCCCTCTTAAAGAAACATTGTCCTTATTGTTGAAAACACTATTTGTATACAATTATACATTAAACAAAAATGGGTGTGCCAATATAATGGGATCTTCTAGCTCCCATGTAGCTTCATCTGATCCAAAGTGCTTCCATTGCACCTTGACCTGCATCATGGCTCGATTCTAGAGCATTGTTTCTTTCCTATCCAGGATGCATTGAGGTTCTATATGGAATTCTCCCTCTAGTTCCACCTATATTACAATCCAATCAATAACATGATTATAATCATGTACATATTTCTTTAACAAAGACACATGGAATACATTATGTGATTTAATAGTAGGTGGTAAAGCAAGTATGCATGCTATCGATCCTATTCTCTCTAAGATTTCAAATGGTCCACAATATCGGGGGTGGGGGGGAATTTAGCACAATTCCCCATTTTCAGGGAGGTTCTCTTGGGTTTCACCTGGAGATACACGTGGTCTCCTACTTTGAAATCTTTGTGGGTTCTCTTGCTATCATCATAGCTCTTCTATATATCCTGGGAAATCTTCAATTCTTCCTTATCTTAACTATGGCCTATTCCATTTCTTTCAGAAATTCAGGTCCAAGTGTGATTTTTTCCACTAGACTATCCCAACTAATCAGAACTCTGCACTTTCTATTGTACATAACCTCGAATTGGCTTAGCTTCAATGATTCTTGATAAACATTGTTGTACGTGAATTCTACCAAAGGTAGATATTCTTCCCACTACTTGGGTCGATGCATAACATATCTTCTAACACTTTGTTCACCCTTTTTGTTTGACCATATGCTTGAGGATGGTAGCTCATGCAAAATGCCAATTGTGTTTCTAAAGCTGCAAATAAGATTTTCCATAAATTCTAGGTGAACTTAGTGTCTCGGTTTGAAATTATGGTTTTAGGAAAACCATACAATCTGAATACTTCTTTCATAAAAACATTGGCAATGCCTATAGATTTATAGGTAGATTTTATGGGAATGAAATGAGCTGCCTTGCTCAACTTATGCACTACAACCATGTTTGCATCACATTGTTTAACTATCTTTGGTAAACTTGTGACAAAATCCATGGAAATCACTTCCCATTTCCATTATGGTATCTGTATTGGTTGCAATAGTCCAACAAGGTGTCGATGCTCAACTTTTACCTATTGACACTCCAAACACTTCGAAATATAATGAGAAATGTCTTGATTCATCCTGGGTCAATAATACAGTTTCCTAACCGCTGTCACCATTTTCTAGTAACCAGGGTGACCTACATATGGTCGTTTATGGAACTCATCCATAATAAAAAACCTCAAATATGTTGAATTCGGCACATACAACCTGTTATTGTATACCAACGGATTATCAGCCCTTAGATAGTATCCTTCGTACCTCTTTTCCTTAAGTTATTGTTGTAGTATTTCCTTCACTTGATTTAGAAGAACTCATCTTCCCGCAAGAGAGTATTAATCCTATGTTGAATGTCAAACTCTCCTACACTTCCTGCTACTAAGTGCACTTTATGAATGCTTCAGTTGAGCATGTCAACTATTTTTTTCTCTTTTCCTTTTATGTGTTTGATTTTGAAGTCAAACCCATTGATCAATTCCATCCACCTAGCCTATCTAGCATTCAACCTAGGATGGTCGAATAAATACTTCAGACGACAATGCTCATTCATGAGGATAAATCTCCTCTAGAGTAGGTAATGTCTCCATATCTTCAGTGTATGTACAATTATTGCAAGTTCTAGGTCATCTGTAACATACTTTTGCTCATGTTCGTTCAACTTACATGATTCATAACAAACCACTTGTCCATCTTGCATGAGAGCTCCACTGAGTCCTTCTTTGCGAGAATCTATGAAAACACGAAAGTCTTTCTTTGGTTATGTGATTTTCAAAATAGGGGCATTATTAAATAACTTCTTCATTTGTTGAAAGCTATCTTTGCACTCTGGTGACCACAAAAACTTCTTCCCTTTCCTTTGTAATGAATTAATAGGATTAACAATATTGGAGAATCCCTTGATGAACCTTTTATAATATCCAACCAATCCCATGAAGGATCTCACTTCTGTCACATTTCTAGGGACAAGCCAATCCATGATTTCCTTGATCTTTATAGGGCCTACTGCTACTCCTTCAACTAAGATTGCATGGCCTAGATACTAAATTTCATTTTTAAAGAAATCACACTTGCTTAACTTAGCATACAACTAATGTTCTCTTAATACCTGTAACACCATTATGAGGTGTTCTTCATGCTCCTTTTGGTTCATGGAATACACCAAAAGTTTGTCCACAAATACTAAGAAAAACTTGTCTAAATACTTGTTGATCACACTATTCATCAAACACATGAATGTAGCTAATGCATTTTTAAGCGAAAATGGCACCACAACAAACTTGTAATGTTGATACCTTGTCCTAAAGGTTGTCTTTTGGATGTCCTCATTTTTAATCTTGACTTGGTGATATCCCAAAATTAAATCTATATTTGAGAAAATTGTAGTCCCTCCGAGATGATCAAAGAGATCGTCTATTCTAGGAAAAGGGTATTCATTCTCGATGGTCATCTTGTTCAACTGTCTATAATCAATGCATAACCTCAAGGTACCATCTTTCTTCTTCACAAATAGGGTTGGTGATCCCCACAGAGACACTCGGCCTGATGTAGCCCTTGTCCAACATTTCTTTCAACTGCATGTTCAGTTCCACCAACTTTGGTGTGCTCATCCTATAAGAAACTCTTAATGTTGGTACTGCTCCAGGAACAATATTGATTAAAAATTTGAGATCTCTTTTTGGAGGTAATCTAGACACTTTCTCAAGAAACACATCTCTGAACTCCCTTAGCACTGGGTGATCTTTAGCTCTCAACTCCTTTCCTTCTACTAAGTTTAATACCTGTATAGAATACAAGGAACACCCTTTCATGCTAAAATTCTTAAGCTGCAACATTGATAGTTGTCTCACATAGATCTTCTTTCGAATGCCTTGCAAAATTCTAGTGTTTCCTTTCTCATTTTCACATTCTAGAATTTTCTCATAACATTTTGATTTTTCTTTATGGGCATCTAACCAATACATGCCCAATAGTACTTCATAAGAACCAAGGGGTAGGATATTCAAAACTACTTGGGTATGAAATCCATCCATCCCAATTGGACAAGCTCCAACTACCTCTGCCACTTTCCTCTTTGTTCCAGTGGCTAACTGAACTAACCACACTTTGGTGTGCTTCTTTCTTTGTAATTAACATGCCTCAACCACTCAAGGTGAAATATAACTAAGACTAGATCCTGGGTCAATTAAAACAAAAATTGGTTGTTCAGTATTAATACATTCCAATTCCACCACAGAGGCTTGGTGGTATTTCTGTCGATCTTCTAGAGTTACATAGATTATGGGAACACTCTCGGCTACATCATTGACTCTAGTTGCCTCCTACATTTTATACACTCTTTGATTTTCATAATGCATGTGGGGAAAATCCCTCAATGGATGTGGCTCTCCACATCCCCAACATTGCAAAGGTCCTTTCTTGGGATCCTCTTCTCTTTCCCTTGCCTAATCTGATGGTTTATTCCTACTTTGAGATAGAAAATTTTGTTGATGCACACTCCTACTTGGATAACCCAACTATGCATCATTTCCACAATTCTTGCGGGCAAAAGGATTGAATCCATTCTTCTAGAATCCACTTTTTTCCTTCCTTTTCCAATCTTTGGAAGACTCATCGTAACAACATTTGGCCTTTCAAATGGTGTCCTCCAGTGTCTTGGGTTTTTCAAACTCAATTCAATCTTGGTAGGATTGTGGTAACCCACTCAAAAAACATTGGATTCTCACCTTCTCATCTTTAAGGTAAGAAACATACCTTAACAATTCCATAAATCTTTTTGCATACACATCCAAGGTAAGTTGTCCCAACTTAAGATCATGGAATTTATTTATCTTGTCATCATAATAATTTTCAGACAAGTAATCTTTGAGAAATCATTTTTCAATCTGTTTACATGTCAATTTGATTTCCTTTATCCTTTTTATTTCCATGAGGTCTTCCCACCAAATGGAAGCCCCTCCATTCAAGTTAAATACTGCAATCCTTTCCTTGGTATTGTCAGAATAATTATGTACTCGAAAGTACTTTTTCAGACCAAATAGCCATGCTTGGGATTATTCTCCTTTCTTTATCTCTCCATCAAATTTTGGTGTCTTATCCTTCTTGAATTCTTCCAATAGAAAACTCTGAGAAATCTTTCTCTTCATTTTATTAGAAATGTTGTATTTTGTGCCACTACTGGACTGTCCTACAGAAATAGTCTTCTGACTAGAGGAATATGTGGAAATGCCTCCACTCGATTCGCCTCTCTTGGAACCTCGATGATTCCTTCTAGAATAACTCTTTCCCACATCATTATGGGCCAATCCTTGCTTCTAAGCATCCGAAGGGGTTTTCAACCTCTCTGGCTGTTGTAATTCTACATTGCTAGAGACTTGCTGCAAATGTTTTTGAAGTTCGGATAGGATCTGCAGTAGCACTGCATTAAACTATGCCTATTCGACATGGGCTCTCATAAGCCTCTCATTGTCTTCCTTCAGACTTCTCACAATAGCCATTAAATATGCAGGGGTTTCTTTATCCCTCCAACCATCAGAATTTTTTTCTCTGAGGTGCGAGGTGTCGTCCATACTGAATTGCACCATTCACCTCTATGAAATTTTCAATTTTTCCTATGTGTTGAAACAATAATCATCATCATCATTTCATGTCAATATTTTGAAACATGCATTCCAGACAATATAAAATCCCTTTTTATGGTGACCCATTCAATCCTAGAGTTTGAACTCTACTCTGATACCACTCTGTAACACACCCAACCCAATAAGTATCTTTCTAAGGATTGGGGAATTAAAATTTCACTTCCCTAAATCATCTCAGACCTCTCTTTGATGACACTAACATCTTCTCCTCATCAATATATTTCCAATGACTGTGATTTCACTCAAAAATGAGCTCTAGATCGAAAGTTATGGCCTTCCAAATTTCTTGGGTTTTCATAGTCAACATTTATCTCCCTTCCATGTGGCATCCATGTGTCACCTTATCACTCATGCCATCTGACGTGGCGACAACATGGCATATATGTGGTACCCACCTAAGTTTTCACTATAAAAATTTTGTCCACATAAGCCTATGGTCGTCGATGTTCGCTCCCTCTATTAGTTCACTCGTCTTTTACCTTCAATGGATATGGCATCGAAGAATATCCCCTTTCAATACCATCCATTTAGTGTTCAAAAGGTTCAGGTAGTTTCACTACTATGACATAAGGGTATTGAGGAATATTTCATCCTCTATCTCCAACCTTCCTTCTCTAATGGATGGTATTGATGCACTTATGGTCTTCCCGACCAACAGTCGATATTTATTCGAGGGTCAAAGATTCTCCTATCT
Source organism: Picea engelmannii (assembly GCA_009831015.1). Taxonomy (NCBI): domain Eukaryota; kingdom Viridiplantae; phylum Streptophyta; class Pinopsida; order Pinales; family Pinaceae; genus Picea; species Picea engelmannii. Next base: position 2,996,737 of record ML776682.1, on the reverse strand, counting down.
AGCTGGACCACACTCAAATCATCAACAAATTAATTATTGACATCCGACGTCTTAAGGAAAATCTAGTTTCCTTCTTGGCATGCCACATCATTCATGATGTCAACAGATCATCTCTTAACTTAGGTGGGATCTTCGACATATTGACGGCTACCGTCACATCTCACCCACTCATAGATATATAGTCTAGATCTTCCCTCCATCGGAGTCGAAATTCAAACACTTCGGAGGAATACTCCAATCCCATTGGATTTTTACTCCAAACCCTTCGGAGTTATACTTCGAACTCTCAGATTCAACCCGAAAATAGTTAGCTCCAATCCAGCTAGACTCGCACTCAATCCTATTGACCAATAGATTACTGACATGCATCTTCATACTGACACTCCCAATCAACACCAACTCTATATTCCCTTCAACTTGCTAAGTGGAACCCTTGATGATCAACGACTGAGGATTAATTCTCCCACCTCTAGATATATGGCCCACATTCCACTTTGGAGTCTCTCATTCGAAGCTTTTTTCACAGAGCTCGAGGGTTCCCTCTGAAACTCCCACTCCGAACAATCCATTTCAAAGTCTCGCATTCACATCCTTTTCCACATATCTCGAGGGTTCCCTCCGAAAGTTCCACTTCGAACATCCCACCACAATTAGTGGTTTAGATCTCTTTAGATCCCGGTTGCCATTCTCTACTAGGTTAATACGTTATTTTAAGGAGATATAAGAGTCTTTTTTGAGGACTTATCCATTTCACGAGTTCTGTAGAACTTTGGTCTAGATTTCTCAAGGTTTCATAACTAATATATGGATTTTACAAGTTATTAAAACTTAAGAAGAAAAACCTTGCATGATTTACAGTTTCTCCCTATAAGTATATGAAATTCTCAAGAACACAATAGTCCACACTTAATCATTTTCACAAATGATCATATCATAAATAAACAACATAATGAGACCCAACTTTCATGCATTCAAACCATGGATTATAAATGACTAAGTTTTCCTCTTTAAATCCATACATCTACACATGCATACAAGTATTTCATCCATAATCATTTTCATTATAGTCAAACACGTATATGGTAAGGAATTAACCAAATCCGACTGACTGAGAGAGGACTCCTTTCCTCCCAACCTTAGGCCTTGTTGTAGAGTCACTTCCTACAATACACCACCCCTATCCCAAGCCATGATACCACCAAGGAAATTGAGTCAACAGGGTTCTGATTTTGTGATGATCCAAGAAGTTTACTTTCCTTCCTCCTTTGACACGGTAAAAGTTTCCACCTCCCACTAAGCTTCTGGTCTCCGCAGGTTTATAAGGTGGTTTCTCAATTGGGCTTCCTCTTCATAAGAGAGTCCCTTCTATGCTCAAAAATTCCTTGGAGACCTCCCCTTACCATTGTCATTTTTTGTCCAGTAAGCACCAACCTGCAGCCCACTACTGCTCCAGTTCAAGAATCTGGGTCTTCTCTATTCAAGGTGATCATCAACAACTTAGACAAGACTCTTGTTTTCCTCCAGAAAGATATTCTTTTCTTTCTCTTCCTCAATCAACACATTTGCACATATTTGCTCCGTTCTCTATTTCTCGTCTCTGAGTCTTTCCTGTTTTGTTCTTTTTGCGTGATCCCACGTATACTATGTTGCGGGGTCTCTCCTGTGCCCTCCTACACTATATGTCATCTCTTGTGTATCATTTTTTCCTCCTCTAATATTTTTCTCTATCCCCTAGGGATATCTGTAACTTCCTGCAGATGTAACCTGCAATATTCCATTCACATTCTAAAGGGGTGTTTATGCGGTATCCCCCTATCAGTTGTTCAATTAGAACTTTTCTCTCTCCAAGGGTCAACTACCTATATTCATTAACTTCTCAACCACCTATGCGACCTTATTTAATGGTCACGTGGTTTCATATATTCCTGGTATGGTGGTAGGTGTAGTTCTTTATGTTTGCAAGCATAAGTTAGCTTGTTGTGCAAGATTTTTATTTTCTTTGTTGATGCATCTCATCTCCACTACACTCAATCATTCCATCAATCCCTCTTCTTCATCAATTTCCTTTGGTGTATCATGGCCAATAATATCAAGGTTGTTCCCTCTCATTCAATGGTTTGGTTTGTATATTAAATCAAAATATAATTACATTCCTTATAACATAAACATATGAAGTTTTTGCATAATTACAATCTTGGGGGAAAATAGGGTGTTACATGCACAATCTAATTGGGACTTTATATCAGGGAGTACCCCTCACTATTTTTGTTCCATTCAACTCCATCAACACAAGGCAATAATCAATAGAAAATTCAATATTTTGATATGAGAGAGGATGAAATCCTCATGTACTGGGGCAGAGTTTATGTGCCTAATTATCAGGAGTTGAAAAACATGGTGCTGAGAGAGATGGATAATGTTCCTTATGTTGGGCACCCAGGTTACCAGAAAACATTTGCAGATGTCAAGAGCCAATATTTTTGGCCAGGTATGAAGAAAGAGGTGGTTTATTATATAACCAAATGTCTTGAATGTCATAAGGTAAAGGATGAACACAAAAACCCATCTAGTTTGTTACAACCATTGCTCATTCTTGAGTGGAAACCAAAAGTGGTGACGATTTATTTTATCACCAAGATACCCAAAAAAATGAATAATAATGACTCCATCATGGTGTTGGTGGATAATATCACTAAATTCAATCATCTTATACTAGTGAAGCTAACTCACAAGGTAGCTAACATTTCAGATATTTATATGAGGGAAATTTCCAGGCTTCATGGCATACCTAAGGTAATTGTTTCTAACAGAGATCCCAAGTTTACATCAAAATTTTGGAAGGGATTATTCAAAGGATTTGGGACAAATATGAACTTTAGCACAACCTATCATCCAGAGTTAGAAGGGAAAACAGAGAGGGTCAATCAAGTGATTGAATATATGCTAAGGATGTATGTGATGGATAAACCATCAAAATGGGAAGATTACCTACACTTAGTTGAGTTTTCTTATAACAATGGGTATCAGGCATCTTTTAAGATGATCCCATTTGAAGCATTATACGACATAAAGTATAATATGACAATGAGGTGGGATAACCCAACAAACATAGCAATGGTTGTGCTAGAATTACTCTGGGAAATGGATGAACAAATGGTGAAGATAAAGTAGAATTTAAAGGCTACTCAAGACAGGAAGAAAAATTATGTAGATAAAGACAAAAATCAAAGAGTGTTTAAAGTGGGTGACCATGTGTTCTTAAAAGTGAAGGCTAAGTGAAGTTCCTTGAAGCTGAGGAACTATTCAAAACTAGCAACAAGATATTGTGTACCCTTTGAAATCATGGAGAGAATTGGACATGTAACATACATGCTTGCACTACCTACATCCATGTGCATTCATAATGTATTCCATGTGTCTTTGCTTAAAAAGTATGTACCTAATTATAATCATGTAACTGATTGGAAAGTGATTCAGGTGGCACAAGAAGGAGACTTAAGATTTCAATCAATGTGCATATTGGATAAAAAAGTCAAGCTGCTTCCAAATCGAGAAATAGGACTAGAAAATGTCCATTGGACCTATTATGGTCCTGAAGATGCAACCTAGGAACATGAATATGCCATGCGGAAAGAGTACCCAAATCTTTTTGAATATTTTTGAAGATATTTTATTGTACATGTATATATAATGCCCTGAAGATAGTGCATAAATAAGAGGGAGGGGAATGTAATACCCCTAGGATAATCCCCAATTGTAAATATACACATAGAATGGTGATCCATGATATTTTGAGACCAGAGTGCTTGTGTGATTCTAAGGCTGGAGAGCCTATATACAAAAAGTCCAACGAGCATATCATTGTAATATGTAATCACACTCGTATTTTAATAAAATAAATCATTGTTGTAGATCAACCATACAAAAAGAGTATGGGGGGATAAAAATCCACTAAAAGGGAAAGGGGGATAAGATTCTAGGAGGAGGGACTAAGCCAAGGGGATTAAGCCCAAGGGAATATTATATTAATATTTCCTAAAGTCTAAGTTATGTGATATTTTATCCTAAGTTATTAGGATGGGGAACATATCACCAAGTGGGAACTATGTAGTTTCCATCATGACAAGTGTCAAGTTGGGAACAGGCAATTATATTGTGGGAAATTAGTGTATTTTCCAATAATCCCATCATTTGATCACACTCTACATTATTCACACATCACTCTCATTATTCCTAGGAATATTAGTACACTCTCAACCATATAGGATTGGTATTGTACCTTAAGAGGTTGAAATTGATTGTAACTAATAGGCTTGGTTAGTGTTGGAGCCGCCTTTGTTTTGTTCGCTTCGCACCATTTTCAACTTTGATATTTAAGTTTTAAAATTGCTTTTCTTTTCCCTTTCCTTCCAAAGTTATTAAACTCTGAAAAAACTTTTGTTGCCTGAATAATAACGCTTTATCACTTACAAAGGGTCCGTTTTGTGCAAGTATGTTTATCCTTAAGATTTTTCAAAGTTTCGCGTTCGCGCAAGTCATACGCCTTATTTCTTGAATTCGGAAGTCCCGAAAATGCGAACTCGGTTCTAATTTTCGTCCAAGGCAAGAATAGTATAAAACCTTTAAACCATTGGTTTGATACTGTCGGGCTTTCACGCCTCGGCATTTATCGACTCTAAATTTTTATCTTTTCAACCCCGAGAGCCGAGAACACGATATTTTTTTTTGAAATAACCATAGTCAAGAACGAGGAGTAAAAAGGGATAACCTTGGTTAAATTCTGTTCTCGGCACATCGCACCTCGACTTTTTCTTCCATAAAGTTGAAGTGTCCAAAACTCTGATCCACGAAGTGGCGAAATAATTACATTAAACCTTAAATTATCGTCGCATCGCAATATCGCGGCTCGGGGCATTAATCTCCTAAAATTTTACCTTCAAGCTTCCGAATCGCGATTTGGCAATTAAGTTAATCATGTCATTAAGGGTCAGCTACATCAAGATTATTGTTAATTAATGCTAATATCGGAACTCGCAGTTTCGCGAGTTTTATAATCAGAACGTTGAAGGGAAATTCACGAGATAACGAAAAAACGAGAAAAACCATAAAGCCATTGAAATTGGAAATTTTTTGAAAAAATCCAACGGATTACGTCTCGAGTTTCAAGGTTGACACACTCTACGAGGTGTTCGTTCATTAACTCTCCATAACTAGAGTACCTGTCAAGCCGCCCAATATTCATTACATTAATGAAAAATTAAGTTAAATCCATGATGAAAATAAGATCGGATTTTTTTCA
>ML776682.1:2946511-2984941 GCA_009831015.1 Picea engelmannii | reverse complement strand
AGTTGGAAGCTAGACGTAGAGAACGTAGAAATCTCCCTTAGTTTTCTATACCGAATGAGACTCGATTATTGAATACATCTCTTACCTCTTTTCGGATGCCTTGACACTGTACTTTAAGCCTTAGTACAGACTCAGGAACAACAGTTAGTTTGAGGAGAAGAAGCATGTATTCAGGCCTACGTTCATTCCAAAGAAGCGGGTTTTCAGGCCCATGAGCATCCTCTCTAGGTGAGATAAATGTTTTGAATCGATTTCCCTATGCACTGGGAAATATCTACAGAGCTCTGAGACTTTCTATCCGACCTATTGTTGAATCCTTGGAAGGGAAGTGGGACAATCAAAGGACTGTTCAACAGAGAAGGAATGCACTCCCTAGGGTGGTACATTCAAAGGACTATTCAATAGAGAAGGGGTGCACTTCCTACAGTGGGACAGGTTGTGGGAAATGAGAGGTTGTAGGCTAGCTGCAGAAGTTGGCACCTTGACTTGATATTTTTGTGTTGGTTATACCCTAGTCTGGCTTAGGAAGCCTTCCCTGGTTGAGTAATGAGTTTCTAGCCTCAGCTTGAGGGTGACCTACTGCTGAGAGTTTATGAGCAACAAAGTTTATGGCTGGGAGGAAAGTTTGAGGTCTACATGAAGTTGGTGAATTAAACAAAGGATAAGTGTTATTTATCGATGTTTTTTTATGGTATTTAATGTGTGGATGCTTATTAAAATTGTGTATGTTTATTATACTTGTTTATGCATAAATTGTATGTTTCTTGTATTGCATAATTGTTGCATATGCAAAGAATACTATTAATGAAATGGTATCAGAGATGAAAATTGTTGGTGTGGCATGGCCCAACTCAGGGTTGGGGATGCTACATTGTGGTATTATAGCTAAGAATAGAGGTAACAAGACTTCTATAGGTGGCCTATAATGTGGTATTAAATCCTTGTTGGGAAGATTTCGTGATGGTATCGAAGGATTGTTTTAGTAATGGTACTGAGGCCGAGGTCATGGGTATGTTATAGATCTGTAACTGCCTACATTTTTCCAATATGAAATGTATTACTTGCATTTGATCTTTGAGAAAGTTGAACATCGTCCAATCATCTAAGTATACGTCCAGAATTTTGTGCATGAAATCTTTGAAATATGCGACAACAATCTTGGAGAAAACCACAGATGCATTCTTCAGACCAAATGGCATCATGATGTATGCAAATGAGCCTGACTTTGTTGCAAACATTTTCTTGGATCTATATTTCTTTGCAATGCGCACCTAGTGGTACCCTAAAAATCCATCCATGAATGAATAAGATTTGCACCCACCCATGTTCTCTAAAACTTCGTCTATAATAAATGGTGTAGGAAAGGGATCATGTAAGCCTGCATCATTGAGGCTTCATAATTCCACACAAATCTGTAGATCACCCGTCTTCTTTGCTTACCCTACCATGGGGTTGATCCATTTGGATTCTTCCACCGGGAAAATGATTCATGCATCTAGCATGCAATCTAGTTCTTTTCACACCTTTTCTTTATATTTTGGATTCAGCGGATATGGTCACTTTTTTACCATTTTGGCATTTGGTTTAATATGGATTTTCATCTCCCCTAGGGATCTTTTGATACCCTTCATATCAGAAAAACTTCTCGGAAATAGGTCCTCATATTATTTCAACAAGTCCACCCACTTGTGTCATTGTTTCCTGATCCCAGTAATCACCAATTATTTCCATCTTTGATGCCTCTTCCTTTCCTATAATGTGTTTCTTTATCTTTAACAGTTGTGTATAGTCTAGCACAATGCTACTGTAATTCTTCCCTTGAACTATGTGCTCGGCCTCGGTTCCATTGATCTATAAGCTCTGAGAGTCCTATTCTTGTGTATCATTTCTATCTACCTTCTAGTAGTATATCAGATTATTTAACTTCACCATTAGCTTGTGATAGGAATACACTACCTTTCGCGCAAACTCTCTATGTTGTTGATTGAATATAAAATTATTGATCTTCGACAACATATCTCTTTGTGCATGGACCTTCGACGTAAACGTAAATGTTGCATATAAATGATTACTTACTCTTTCCCAATCCTCGGTCTGCCTTCTAGTCTCCTCCATGATGTACCAACTTTTGGGGACTATATCCATCACATGGACAAATCTATGGACCCATTGCACTTAAGGGATCTACTTAGTTTTCTAGTGCCACTCACAAAACCAAATGTGATCCTAGGGATCCTCTATCCCCTTGTACCTTCTTACCAATTCAAAATAAATCAATATATGGAACCTTACTTTGATGCACTCTATCACATGCACCCAGTCCCATAATTTTGCACGATGTGTTTTCCACTAGCGCATAGGTGTTCCCTTCACTAATGCATCCATGGTCTGAATCCTTTGAGCCTCAAGTAGACCATGCTCCATTTGTGTTATGATTGCATAAACCGGGCCTATCCCATCAAACCTCGGTATGTCTCACAACTCCATACCAACCCAATGCACTGCTTTCATTATTCGTGTGCATCTTTTGGTTGACACTTCATATAGCTTATTTTTTCATCATGTCATCACATCATCTGAATCTGTGTCATATAAAATCCTCCATCTCAACTCTCAATTGGATATTGGGTTTACATAATCCTCCTTTCACCCTGTGATGTTGTATATATTCTCAATGATCTAGATTTGCACATCTTCATTTACTAGCTCATTGTATCTATCACCCTTAGTTGGATCTAGTAGAGAAATGACAAAAAAAGTTTTTTTCTCAAAGGACATCTTCCTTTACTTCAGATTCAATATGAAATTGTTATCAAATGACCAATCAATTCCAAGTAGATATCGATAGGGATATTAATCATCCATAATATTTATTACTTCAAAATCTTCTTCTTTTTTTACCCCATAAATGTTAACCTCGAACTTCTCCAATCTACCAATAAGGTAGATCCTGTATTAATTTTCCACCCTAAGTTGAATGGGGTAGAACATTAGCTTTTGTTTTCCCATCAATTCCCATGATTTTTTTCACAAAAATTTCACATTAGACCCCAGGTCCAACATGATCCCTTCCATCTCATATTTTCCTAATTAAACTGTCATTTTGAACTCTCTACTCGTGTGCTTCCTCCTGCTAGCATGAAATACATCCCTTTATGATAGTGGGGTAGAAATAGAAAATTAGTTCTCACCTTACCCCATGCATCTCGTCAACATGTGAATGGGTCAATTTCTTGGCAATGATGAGATCACCCAACACCTTAATATAACAATGCAAGAACTCACTTACTTGGTCCTTTGAGTTAGTCTATAGGTAAGTGTTTTTTCATGGTTCTTCAAGTTCCATGCATCACAAATCTTCATGCGTAGGTATCTTATCCATGCATCATAACTCTTCACACACAATTTCCTTTTCCATCGCCTTTTGCACGTTGTGTAGGAGTTTATTTTTCTGTGAAACGTCAAACTTAGGAAGTGTCTACGTTGCTTTCCTGATTTTTCCCTATAACTATTGTCTTGAGAATTCTCCTCTCTATAGGTTAGTTCCTATGTGGATATTTTTAAAATAATAGGTGTGATCGTTTCACCATAGACAATATCACTATATTGTCACTCAACCATAGGCACAAAGGCCACCCCCGAGAATCTTAACCTTGAAAGAAAGAATAACTCTGGAATCAATCACTAGAACCAATAGCCAACCAAGATAGCGTACCTCTCTCCAAAGCTAGCGTACTAAGCAGAAAGTCCAAACCATATCCAAATACCAAGTCACCACTACAACAACTACAAATATCCACAAGTCATGTGCACCACTAGTCCTTATGCAGTTGTGAGAGTGAGTGAGTGCAAACGAGCTCAATCACTCTCTATTTATAGTCCTCCAAGTGACCTAATTGGGCTGACTTCTTCTTCTAGAGGATAATATCTTAATATAAGTTATTCTCTTGAGTTGACTTGTCTTCTAGGGTTATTAACCAAATATTTAGGGATTCTCTTGGTTCCTAGGATATTCTAGTATTGTCCAATATTACTTATGGAGGCTAATACATCCTACAACTACCATAACATCAACACTCCATCCTATCTAGGGAGGTTTTACAGGCAACGGTCTTGAGAACAAATCGACCATTCATCTAGTTGCAACATTAATAGCCACATAGACTATCTCATGATCACACATCACTATCCAAAATTAGTGATAGTCCCCATGGAATTTAGAATTCCATCCAATCGAACAATATTTTTTCTATCCATAGTAGTATATAACTATTATCCAATGGTATACAACCACTCCTAGTAGCACACAACTACTAACTAGTGACATATAATCACTACTAATGGATCACATCCACCATAGTAGCATACAACTATTGTCCAAATATATACAATCTCCACATAAATCATATTTATCCAAGTGGATATCGGTAGCCACTCACCTATTCCAACTGGCTCAAAACATTTTTCTGGCAACTTACTATTTTTAGCAGTTTTTTGGTTCCTAAACTTTTGGGGTCATTTTGAGGGCCTAAATGAATGATTTTAGGTATCAAGGTCCTTAGTGATAGTATAAGGCTCTTATTGAGCCCCCAAAATGAATCTCCTTGATGATACCTTTCCAACGAGCTATCATGCGCCCCAAACGGAGATTGTATGCCAAAGTTACGCCCGCAAGAAGTTGATACACCAAACTATCCAAAACGGGGTCCACAAAACTATTGGCTTTTCATCTTCCAGGGTTAGGGTTTTGAATTTTTTTTATGATAAAAATTCCTTTGGAGACTCATTTTAAAATCATCTTCTTGTGAATGTGATTAGCGGACACATCTCTTCTGAGAGATAAGCTGCCACCATTCTAGCAAGTCTTTCACTCTGTATTTTTACAGTCTTTGTACATTTTCGTTCATTAATAGAAAATTGTGTATTACTGTATCTATGTGTTTATGGTTGCATCTCTGATACATTTATGTTACATTATTGGATATACGAGATATCTATGTTTATTTCTTTATTATATCTCTGCTCTCATTTCGTGCCGAAAATAATCTCGATCAATGGTATCAAAGCAGACTGTTCTTGATCGTTTTTCAGTGCATGTCCCCGACGAGGTATGAGTATAGAAAGTTGGGTCTTGAGATTGTCTCTCTTGAAGAAAATCTCTCTTGCATGCCCAAGAAACCCTCTATGGCGTAAGAAAAGAAAAACGATAGAGAAAACGATTCTATTAATTTGTTGCTTGAGAAAGCTCTCACGCGATAGAGGGACAAAATGATGGAGAATTTTTCCAACATCCTTCAACGCTTGCCGATAAAAATAGGGGTGTATTCATCAAGAAACCACTTTGGAGGAACCTCTCCTTTCAAGGTACAAGTTAATTTTGATATTCCCATATTTGAAGGACAGATAGATGCGGATACCCTAGAAAAATGGTTAAATCTGCTAGAAGGTTATTTCTCTGTTCATAATTTCTCCGACAGGGAAAATATCACCTTCACACTCCTTAAGGCTCTACCCCATGTCAAACATTGGTGGGAAACTTACTGGGAGAACATTTTCACAAAGGAGTCTGGAATATATGGGGTCGAGCCCACTTGGGATTTTTTTGTGGATGCGGTAAAGGAACAATATTACCCTATTGGAAACTATGAGGACCAGTACATGAGATGGACCACACAACGGCAAGAGAGGGGCCAAGCAGTTCTAGAGTTCACCAATACCTTCCATACCTTGCACACCAAGCTAAGTATCAAAGACTCCGAACGAAATTTGGTTCTAAAATATCGTGGGGCTCTACACAGATACATCCAAACTAAAATGGTTTTTCTAGATATCTCATCACTCAGTGTTGCTTATCGATATGTTGTTAAAATCAAGCAGAAATTTAAGCACCAGAATAAACAGGAGTTTGGGTCTGCAAATCCGCAACAACAAAAGTATTATAAAGATGGCCCTAACAAACAGTCTCTCAAAAACCATTCCAAGCCACAAGAAAAGAATGGTCACGGAAAGACAAAGAAGGGCACCGTAAAATGGTACGATTTTCACAAAATCCCCTGGAACAACACCTATGAATGTCGCTCAAAACAGTCATTGGTGGTCGATATCAAAGACAAGGATTCGAACCCTGATTCGTAATATGATTTAGAAAATAATGATAGAAGACATATCATCGACGCAGACCCCATTGTTATTGTTTCAACTGCAACAATTAAACCAGAAGAACTAACGGATCCTAAAGAGGGGGAGCACCTTTTTCATTCAAAGATGTGGGTGAAGGGGACCCCATTGCATTTTATTGTTGATAGCAGAAGCCAGAAGAAACTCATCTCAACAGAGGTCGTCAAACAGTTGGGATTGTCGAAAACACCACACCTGCAACCATACAACATCGGGTGGCTTCACCAGGGACGAGATCTTTGTGTCAGCCAACAGTGTCAATTGTCATACGACATCTAGCCCTTCAAGGATGAGGTATTATGTGATGTTTCTGCGTTGGATGTCTGTGATGTTCTCTTGTGCCAACCATATATGTGGAAGTGCCATGTTATTTATGAATATCGACCCCGCAGTGTCATTGTTACTCTGGGGGGTCATATCTACAGGATACCAGAGGTAGTTCCAACTACTGTCCCACCTAAACAATGCCGCAAGGTAGTATCTCATACTACAAAATTTAGCATCTTCACAATCTATTCAAAAGGTGAACAGAAGGATATTGCAACCAATACAACCTCGACCCAAGCATCTTCTATCCAACAGAAGCAGGTTGAAAAGATTGCAACAAATCACAAATATTCCTTCTTCACACATTCATCTCATGTAGCTCGATTGGTTGAACAGATTCAACCCCTCCAACAACAGGTTCGTGACAACCTTCCACAAACCAAGCAGTGCAACGTCTCCAGCAAGGCAATAAACTCACCAAGCTTCAGATTCAACAATCGCTTTCCCCTCTCCCATGGGAACTCAACACAATGGAGACCATTGCTTCTTAAAGAGGGAGTGTTTATCCAGGTGGATATCAGTGTCCACCCACCTATTCCAACTGGCTTAAAACAATTTTCTAGCAACTTACTATTTTTAACAGTTTTTCGGTTCCTAAACTTTCGGAGCCATTTTGAGGGCCTAAATGAATTTTTTTCTGGATATAGCTCCTCAATGATCGCCAAAGTCTCTTATTTATCCCCCAAAATGAATCTCCTCGATGATACCTTTCCAGCGAGCTATCGTGCACCCCAAACGAAGATCGTATGCCAAAGTTATGCCTCCGGGAAGTTGATACACCAAACTACCCAAAACGAGCTCCACAAAATTGTTGGCTTTTCATCTTCTAGGGTTAGGGTTTTGAATTTTCTTTATGATAAAAGGCCTTTGGAGCCTCATTGTAAAATCGTCATCTTGCGAATGCGAGTAGCAGACACATCTCTTCTCAGAGATAAGTTGCCACCATTCTAGTGAGTCTTTCACTCTGTATTTTTACCATCTTTGTGCATTGTCGCTCATTAATAGAAAATTGTGTATTACTGTATCTCTGTGTTTATGGTTGCATCTCTGATACATTTCTTTTATATTATTGGATATCCGTGATATCTATGTATATTTATTTATTATATCTCCACTCTCATTTTGTGCCAAAAATAATTTGGATCACATATCATCTGATATCATCCTGCATCAACAATGTCAACAACTGCATCACTGCTAAGTTGTACTAGCATGATGCAAATGCATCATATCTAAGTTGTACTGGCATGATCCAAAGTATCATCTACATCATCTCTAAGTCATACTAGCATGAACATAACTAGTATGATGTTAATGCATCATCTCTAAGTTGTATGTACACCTCTAAGATGTACTCGCATGATGTAAATTAGTGTGTCACTATGTCACATCTAAGTTGTATGATCATCTCTAAGTCCTACTAGCATTACATATCTATCATGATGTTGATGCATCATATCTAAGATGTACGCCACATCTAAATTGTTCTTGCATGATCATATCTAGCATGACACGATCCCCCTGCATCATCTCTAATTTATATGGTCATCTCTAAGTTGTACTAGCATGGCATATCTAGCATGATGTCAATACATCATATCTAAGTTGTATGTCATATCTAAGTTGTACTCACATGGCCATATCTAGCATGATGTGGCTCACCAACATCATCTCTAAGTTGTACTAGCATGAACATAACTAGCATGATGCAAGCATCATCTCTAAGTTGTATTTCCATATCTAATTTGTACTAGCACGATGATCCTTAGGCCATTTTATAAACAACTCCAACCATCTATATCATATCTGAGTTGTACTACCATGATCATATCTAGCATGATGCAAGCATCATATCTAAATTTTACTAGCATGATATTGAACTATGACTCACTGACAATTCATGATGCCACATATCAGTGCTCCCTCCCAACCAAGGAAGTCATCTCCTCCATTTCAACCAAGGGAGAAATCTCCATGAGCCCAAGTTTTCCCCTCAAGTATGCAAACTTTATCTTGGACAAAGGCTTTGTCAAAATATCTGCATTCTTCTCATCAATGGAGATATACTAGAGAACCACTTATCCCCTATGGACTTTATCACGAAGAAAATAATACTTGATCTCAATGTGCTTCGACTTATCATGGAAGAATAGGTTCTTTGAGATCTTCACACAGCTCTGGTTATCATAATATATCACGGTCAAATCCAACACCTGATCAAACAGTCCAGAAACCAACTTATGGAGCCACACTGCTTTCGTACAAGCATCACAAGCTGCAATATACTATGCTTCCGCAGTGCTAAGTGAAACAAACTTTTGTTTTATGCTAGCCCATGAAATTATAGCAGAACCCAAATTGAAACAAAATCCAGAAGTACTCTTTCTATATTCTGCACTCCCTGCCCAATCTGAATCAGTAAATTCATGAAGCTTTACTTCACTATTTGAGGCATATCTCAAACCATACAGTATCATCCCACAGAGATATCTCAAGATATTCTTTGCAGCCACCCAATGCTCTTGTCTAGGTTCCACCTAGAACTAGCTCAACATTTTCTCAACAAATCATATGCCTGACCTAGTATTTACCGAATACATCAAGGATCCAATCAACTGTCAGTATAGGGATGAGTTTATTGAATAAGAATCTTTTACCATGGGATTTGCCATGGATTTTCAATCCATCATCCCAAACTTCTCAAGGATCTTTACAATGTACTTCCCTTGTCCTAGGAAGACTTCACCACGACTCTGCCACACTTCTAGTCCCAAGTAGTAGTGCATGAGACTAAGATCCTTCATATCAAATTCAATGAATACCTCCTCCTTACACTAAATAATGAGAGGCTCTGCACCTGTCAGGAATAGATCATCAACATATAACAGTAGTATCATAGGTGCATTATTCACAACTTTGTAATAGATATTTGAATCAACATGACTCTTGGAAAATCCAAGTCTTTTCAAGTAGCTATCAATACGTGCATACCAATCTCTTGGATTTTGCTTGAGTCCGTACAAGGCATTCTTCAATATGCATACATGGGTTTCTTTTAGGTGTACCTCAAAACCTTTAGGTTTCTCTATATATACTTATTCCTCAATCACTCCATTGAGAAAGGTGGTATTTACATCCATCTATTGTAAAATCCAACCCATGGAAGATGCTAGAGATATTACGACCCTAATAGATGTATATCTGGCAACCAGATCAAACGTCTCATCATAATCTTTTCCCTCCTGTTGGGAGAACTCTCTAGCCACAAATCTCGCCTTGTACTTATCTATACTTCCATCTACAACATGCTTTATCTTATACACCCACATTGAAGTAACTACAAACTCCTCTTTAGGTCTTGACATAACTTCCCATACATCATTCTTCATGATGGATTGATATTCTTCCATCATGGCCTCCTTCCATTATTTCTTCTTAATTTCTTCCTAAAAGGTGGAAGGTTCTACATTAACCAAACTTGTCATGAGTGTTGCATAACTAGTGAACCTTTTGGGTTTCTTTCTTTGTCTGAAAGTACCAGTGGGAGCCTTATGCTTTTCTTCTTCCTACAAAGTAGTTTCAAGCCATGTTGGTCTTTTTCTTGTCTTAGGTATAATAGTTGGTTCCACAAATTCATGTGGTGGTTCTTGTTCTTCATTAGATTGTTCTGGAGAACATGTACTTTCTTATTTGGTATCTTCATGTTCCTCTTCTTCGTTGGATTCTATAGGTTCTTCTATAGACTTCTTAAATGCAATCCTTTCATCAAAAGCTATGTCTCTACTTATTTCTATCTTATGTTGACCTGGAACATAGATACTACACGCTTTTGATGATTCACTATAACAAATGAATATTCCTCTCTTTCATGAGGGTTCCAACTTCTTTCTCTTATCCTTGGGAACATGAATGTATACAAGACATCCAAGGATTATCAAGTGTTCAACGCTTGGCTTCATTCTTGAGAAGGCTTCTTTAGGAGTCATGTTCTTCAATATTCTATGTGGACTTATATAATGAACATAAAAAACTATCATAACTGCTTCTCCCCATAGGAACATAGATAAGTTATGATCATTCATCATTGACTTCACTGATTCTTTAATGGTTCTATTATTTCTTTCAGCCACACCATTCTATTGAGGATTGTGAGGGACAATGATCTCCCTCCTAATACCAACTTCTTACAAGAGGCAATGAGCTCCTTGGAGGTGTATTCTCCTCCATTATCAAATCTTATTGTCTTGATATTTTTATCTGTTAGGTTCTCTACTTCAGCCTTGAATTCTTGGAATTTGCTAAATATTTCATCCTTAGTATTTAATAGATACAACCATGTCTTTATTGAGAAGTCATCTATAAACGTTACATAGTAAAGAGATCTTCCTAGAGACTTCACTGGAATAGGTCCACATACATATGAATGTATTAGGTCTAAGATCCCTTTGGATCTATTCTCACTACTTGGGAAAGGCTTCTTAATGTTCTTCCCAAGTGCACATCCTTTGCACAGACCTTCATGTACTGACTGTAATTCTAGTATGCCTACAACTGTCTGTTTTAGGGATGGAAAGGCTTGATAATGAAGGTGATCATACCTTCTATACCATAACTCACTAGGGTTGATTTTGTCATGTACTAGGGCTTGAGTATTATGACCTATGAGTTTATATAACCTTCCTTCATGGGTTCCAATAAATCTAGCATTTTCTATCTTGGAGTATTTAGACCATACAATAACTTTTCCATCCACAAAAGCTACTCTATCTCCTTTCTCTTCTAAATAGGAAATAGATACTAGATTCTTTTTCAAACCAGGAACATATAAAACATTACTAAGATGGATAGAGTTACATGATTCCATTTTGATAGTAGATTTCCCAATTCTCTTCACTACATAAGAGTTATTGTCTCCAAGATCCACTTTATGAGGTGTCTCCTTCTCCTTCATGCTTGAGAAATTCCTACAGTCACGTGTCATATGCCTTGAAGCTCCACTATCAATCAACCACATGTCACCTTCAATGGTTCCAATAAAGGCTAAGTAATAGAAGAAATTTGTATCGTCATGCTTTGTCTTCTTTGAGGGTTCTTCATCATTGGCAACTGATGCGTGATGTATCTCTTTTTTCTTCCTTGTTAGTTTAGGAAAATTCCTTTTTTAGTGGCCATAATCATGGAATTCAAAGCATTGTACCTTTGACATATCTCTCTTGAACTTATTTCTTGAATCATATCTTTTCTTACCTCCATGTATTTTAAACCTTGTTGCAAAGGCTTGAGCATCTTCTTCCTTCTGACATGTTTCCTTGGAGTTTAACCTTGTCTCTTCTTGTGTACAACATATCCAAAGTTCTACTAACATTGGAAACTCCTTCCTTGTATTCATTCTTGTAGAAAATGCATCCCATGATCTAGAGAGACCATTGAGTGTTATGTTCACAACTTCCTTTTCTGGGATGGATTCTTCAATAGCTTGTAGTTGATCTCTCAACTGATAAATCCTCACAAAGTATGAAGCTATGGTGTCATCCTTTGTCATCTTTGTGTCACAAAGTTCATTCTTCAAACTCATCACTTGTCCAATATTTATGATTGATAAAAGTTTTGTTAGGGAATCGTACATCTTCCTGGATGAGTCAAGATGAGAAATGTAGGGTATCAAGTGATCCTTTACAGATTTCACTATGATACTCATAGAATTAGTTTCATTATCCTTGAACTTCTCCAGTGCTACAATGTTCTGAGGTTCCTTCTCTTTTCCTTCTTCAAACTGTGGTTCCATGATATTGCCTTTCATGATATCTAGGAATTTATTCTTGAAAAGGATGAGGTCAATTCTTATCTTCCATGATATGAAGTTTAAATCCCCTTATAACTTGTTTTTTGACTTCATAGAGTAATTCATGACTACTTTGACTTGGTCAACCTTTGAATTTCACCAAAAAAACAAACTTGTTGCCTTGGCTTGCTGAGAGTACTAGGAGGTGCACTTGGCTAGGACGCACTAGGCTATCCATGAATTAGGCTATCCATGAATTAGGTCAAGTGATTCACTTAAGGTTCCTCAATAAGAGGGTTAGGGTTTCGTTGCTGCAACAAAAATCTGACTGCAACTGCAACTGCAAATTAGAAAATTCTCCCAATCTACCTTCTAGTGGTTAGACTGTCCGAAGATAGTATGGGCCCATAACTTGTTAAAATAATAGGTGTTCTCATTTCACCATAGACAATATAATTATATTTTCACCCAAACATAGGGACAAAGGCCACCCCGAACACCTTAACCTTGACAGAAAGAATAAATACGGAAGAAATCACTAGAACCAATAGCCAACCAAGGTAGCATAACACTCTCCAAAGCTAGCGTACCAAGAAGAAATCCCAAACCATAACCAAAGACCAAGTCACCACTGCAACAACTGCAACTCTCCACCAGTCATGCACACCACTAGTCCTTATGCATTTGTGAGAGTGAGTGAGTGAAAATGAGCTCAAGCACCCTCTATTTGTATTCCTCCAAGTGACCTAACTAGGCCGACTTCTTCTTATAGAGGATAATAACTTAATATAATTTATTCTCTTGAGTTGAATTGTCTTCTAGGGTTATTAACCAACTATTTAGGGTTTCTCTTGTTTCTCGAAATATTCTAGTCTCTTCAAAGGTTACATGTGGAGGTTAATACCTCTCATAGCTACCATAACATCAACAGATACCTCCTCGAGTTATAGCCCATACATCAGCCTCTCATTTCAACTTATATTCCTTGTGTGGCTTAGTAGTCACCATGTTGCAACACACCCTTTTTTCTTCCCATTTTGCTAAAAACTCTGGGGAATCCTTCATGACATGGTCTACACTATGGAAATATCCACATGGTGTGCAAGGATCGGTACAAAGCCATGCCAAGTGGCTTGTCTTTCCATAGTTTATACATGTGGGTTGTCTACCTCCTCTCCCGATGTATCCTCTTCCTCTTCCATATCCTCCTCTTTGGCCTCCCTATAATCCTCCTTTGTCAAATCCTCCACCCTTATTCTCCTCTTGGAATTAATAAGCATTTGAAATATGCTCCTTCATCAAATGCAGTGACTGACAATTGTTGACATTGTGCCCCATATATTTGCAGAACTCATAGAATGGAGTGTGTGTCATCTTTTGGTACTTTTGTAGTGTTGGTAAATGGGGACGTACATGACCCAATTGTCTACAAATTTCACTCCACTCAGTCTATGACTTTTCCAAAAATAGATTCAAAATGCTAGTCATTGTGTAGTCTCCCATGGCAGGACACTCACTTTGATGGTGACCTTCTGCGAGGCACAAGGTACACTAGAAATTCTCATGCCCCACTTTCACTTTTTCCATGTCTTGCAACTGCATGGTGAGGTTTTGAAGTTAATATTGCATTTGTGCCATTCTTATAGATATGTTTCCACCTCTCGACATAGACTCTAAACACATTGCAATCTCTACGACTTCTGACCGATTCATCACTTTTTGTTGGTGAGTGGGACCGAAATGTGAGGGAGGAGTCAAAAAATAAACCATTCTCTATGCTATATGTCTTGGATATGAAAAATGAGTCTATCATAAGATCTTTAATGGTTGGTCATAGTCCCACATGGTTTCTCCAACTTGTTGCTTAATCTCCTTGATCTCGATTATACATTGTGACTCTAACTTAGGTTTCTATAATTCCCTAAGGAGATCTCTATTTATCTTTGTGAGGGATCTTGTTGGTCCCACTGGTGCAGTAGCTTTAACTTCATGTGCCATGTTAGACCTCTATCTATGAATGTAGTCTCAAACTGCATGATCTTAGATGCCTCATGTGTGACTCACTTTAGAGACCATATTGCTTCACAAGTGAACCAATGTTGTTCTGCATCGTCTCTTCACATCCCATGAAATGCGATAATTCTAAGGGCGGAGTCCTGATTGGCCATATTTGAACTGTAAATTCATCTTGTAGATTGATTACTATTAGTAACTAATGTTATTAACAATTCTTACAAAGTTTCACTGACTTCGATGTCTACTCCACTCATTTCTTCTACGTCTCTTGTTTCTGAACTTTATACTTCTACTTCTCTTGCCTCCACGCTTTATTTTTTGGTTCTTTATTCTTGGTTAAAAATGAATAAGGGGGGTGGCTCAAAGAGGGGTTTTCTCCACACTATATTTTCTTGTTTAGTTATGGATCCAAAAGAGTTTCCTATTTTGAGTCGTGTGAACCTCCTTCCAACAACCAATATTTCTTCACTTCTTGGAGTGCACCTTCATCACTTTATTTTGCACTTCTATCGCTAAAACTCTTCATCTCATATTCCTTTGATTCAACTCCATATCTCATTATCCAGGGGGATCTAGCCTCTTTAACTACAAATATGATACTAATTTATCCATTAACCTCTTTTGATACCTCTTTCCCTACGTTGTGTTTCTTTGACGACCTCTCTTCTTTTGCATTTCTCTTTGGCATAGATCTTTCTCCCATGCACCTTTCTGGAACAACTTCTCTTCTCTTCATATTAGATCTTACTACTTGTTCATCACCCCTTTATATTCCTTCTTTTATCTTCTTCTCAACTTGGCTCTTCTTACGTAGCGCTCAACTCTTCTTCTTCTCTACTCTTCTAGGTCCATTATCTATTCAAATTATAATCTCATATTATTCCCCCATATTTTCATCCCCCCTCCGTGTAGGGGATTTACTCTACCATACTATTGGTGTCCATGCAAATTATCCCCTTCTCCATGAATAACATTTTAATCCACAGTGTGATTTATTGTAACAATATTCTTCTAGGACCAGTTGCAAAATTTCGTTCAACACTACTGAAAGATTGATGGCTCTAGCCCACTTATTATCAAAATATTTCAAACGAGTGACCTCTTCTTGATCCCAAGCCAGAGGTTCTAAAGCTCACCACACAGAGTTAATATTTATCTGTCTCTTTACCCATTCACACAATAAACAAAGGAAACTCAACAAAGAAAAATCCATGTAGATATGCATATATGTAACTTTGTTTCCATATTTCAAGGTTTACTTGTATATCCTTGGTCTCCTGTCACATGAACGCATCCTCCTTCTCAGAGATTCATTCTTCTATCTCTTTTCTAGAAGTTTTGCACATCATTTCATTACTCCATCACATAGAACAAAATCTTCATGTCCCAATAAGAGAACCAATTTTTTTCTTGAGGTTTCAAACCTAGGGTTCGAAAGGGTTTACTATCAAGTACCCCATTTGCGTCAACATATTCAATATTTAAGGATTGAATAAGGTATCACCCTAGATGCACATGAGAATCACAGAGACCAAATGTTTGTGCATATCATGATAGAACAATACATAAAGGAAATTCTTAGCTAAGAGCTATGCATTATAAATTATTCATTCATACCAACATTCATATAAGTGATGTGAAATATAACATATATATAACAACATATATTCATAATAGAGTACATGATATGAAGTATAAACTTGGGCCTCATGCCTTATTTCATTAATCATAGTGAAACATTTAGATACATGGAGGGTCGTAGCCTATGTAGAGACTCATTAAGCTTAAACCAAAGATCAAAGACTTAGATCTCAATCAAATTTTTCTCTCATATTCTACTTACAACTCTATAACTACAATAAATCTCTCATCAACTAGAAGTTAACCATCAACCAACAACCAATAATAAACAAGAAGTTAACTCCTTCCTATTTTCATTCATTCCTTATATCTTTACAAAAGCATGGAAATCACAAAAAAATTTCCATCTCACTAACACCTCGACCATGACCAATCGGTCTATTACAAAAAAAATTACCACCATTTTGTTGATATTCGAGGATTTGATATGCATGTGATCTTTACAATTCCTTGTGCGCAGTGCAAAACTAGTTGGCACGCACTATAGAAAACAATGGAAGATAAATGAATTTTGGCATCGTGTGGTATAAAACTTGCGGTGCACATAGTGCAGAACTTGTGGCAGATGCGGTCTTGCCAAAACCTTGATGCCAACAAAGAGTATATATGTGGTAAACTTAGACAAACAAAACATCAAGTGGGTGACAAAAACGACAACAATAGCGTTGCAAAGATTTCATCACTTGTGATATATTTCCAATTTGATCACTTTGAGGTCCTTATTACTTGTCATATTTTTATGCAACATGCATTGATGTGATTGAGTTTTCATCGATATGATTAATTCAATATTAGAGTAGTTTTGACAGGACATCTGGGTGGTTGACCAAGTTTGTTGTGGATGTCCCATGATAGATCCTTAACATTCATCGCACTTGAGCTCATTTATTGTTATTTTCATATATCCAAAAATGGGAATTCATTTATTTGTTTTTACAACATTCCAAAAGTTTGTCTCATCCACCGAACAATTCTTGATTTTTAACATATTCCAAAAATTGTCTTTTTCCATAAATTAAAAAATGTCAATTATTTCCTTTTCCTTTTGATTTCAAAATCTTGTCACACCTACATATTCCATCACTATAAACGTTTTTAATGACTTATTAAATTTAAATTTTCATATGTGTGTGACATTTCCTTTTAATTTATGTTTATATAAATATATGGAGTATGTGTATGTAAATATATGGAATATAATTGTACTTTAGCATACACAAAAGAGAAAATATGATAAATGTAACCTTCTGGTGCAACTTCTCTTCTCTTCATCTTAGATCTTACTACTTGTTCATCACCCCTTGCTCTTCCTTCTTTACTCTTCTGCTCGAATTTCTTTGTCAACTTGGCTCTTCCTACGTAGCGCTCAACTCTTATTCTTCTCTACTATTCTGGATCCATTCTCTCTTCAACTTATCTCATATTCTTCCCCCATATTTTCATCCCCCCCTTCCAAGTGAGGGTTTACTCTGTCATCCTTTCAGTCTCCATGCAAATTATCCCTTTCTCCATGAGTAACATTTTGATCCACAATGTGATTTCTTGTAACAATCTTTTTCTAAGACCAGTTGCAAACTTTCCTTCAACACTATTGAAAGATTCACTGCATTCAACAGAAAACTCCACGATGTATCCTTCTCTCACATTATTAAACCATAAATTGATGGCTCTGGCCCATTTATTATCCAAAGATTTCAAATGATTGATTACTTCTTGGTCCCAAACCAAAGGTTCTCAGTCTTGCCACACATAGTTAATCTTTACCCGTCTCTTTACCCATTCACACAATAAACAAAGGAAGCTCAATAAAGAAAATTCCATACAGATATGAATATATGTACCTTTGTTTCCATATTTCTAGGTTTAGCTATAGATCCTTGGTCTCTTGTCATGTGAACTAATCCTCCTTCTTAGAGATCCATTCTTCTATCTCTCTTCTGTAAGGTTTCCACATCATGTCATTACTCCATCATTTAGCACAAAATATTCAGGTCTCGACAACAGAACCAATTTTTTGCTTGAGGTTTCATACCTAGGGTTTGAAATGGATTACCATCAAGTACCCAACATTAAATATTCAAGGATTGAATAAGGTCTCACCCTGGATGCACATGAGAATCACAGAGACCAAATGCTTTTGTATCTCATGATGGAACAATACATATAGGAAATGCTGAGCTAAGAGTTGTGCATTATATATTATTCATTCATACCAACATTCATATAAGTGATGTGAAATATAAGATATATATAAAAACATATATTCATAACCGAGTACATGATATGCAGTATAAACTTGGGCCTCATGCCTTATTTCATTAATCATAGTGAAACATTTAGATACATGTAGGGTCGTAGCCTACATAGAGACTCATTAAGCTTAAACCAAAGATCAAAGACTTAGATCTCAAACAACTTTTCTCTCATGTTCTACTTACAACTCTATAACTACAATAAATATCTCATCAATCAGAAGTTAATCATCAACCAACAACCGATAATGAAAAAGAAGTTAACTCCTTCCTATTTTCATGCATTCCTTATATCTTTACAGAAGCATGGAAATCATAACAAAATTTCCATCTCACTAACACCTCGACCATGTCCAATTGATCTGTTACAAAATAATTACAATCATTTTGTTGATCTTCAAGGATTCAATATGCATATGATCTTTACAATTCCTTGCACCTAGTACAAAACTGGTTGGCACACACTGTAGAAAATAGTGGAAGATCAATGAATCTTGGCATCGTGTGGTATAAAACTTGCGGTTCGTGTAGTGCAGAACTTGTGGCACACGCGGTATTGCCAAAACCTTGATGCCAACAAATATTCTATATGTGGTAGATTTAGACAAACAAAACATCAAGTGAGTGACAACAACGACAACAATAACGTTGCAAAGATTTCATCACTTGTGATATATTGCCAATTTGAGCACTTTGAGGTCTCTATGACTTGTCATATTTTTATGCAACATGAATTGATGTGATTGAGTTTTCCTCAATATGATTATTTCAATATTAGAGTAGTTCCAACAGGACATCTGGTATTACTACTCCATGGTTATTTGGCATAATTATGGTTCAATATCTTGTAGTTGGATCACACACATGATACAAGACTGAGATACTCATTGACACTATTTTTGTATCATTTTTTAGAGTAGTTTTGTGGACATTTTGTTCACACAGATGGTCATTTGACCTAGACTATGACAACTAGATCCATTTTCATTGTTGCTCGACATTTGATTGTGATGCCAAACATTTGTAGGAATGTGCCATACTTGCAGCTAATTCACTTCTCATGATTCACTCTCATAAGATATTGGAGTTCACATTAGTGGACAATTACATGCGTTCTTTCTCACATATTTACATAGTGTGATTTTCTAGATTCTATGAGTTTTCAACATCCAGATATGGTAGTTTTTTAGGTAGATCTTCATTGAGGCTTAGCCTAGGAGTTTCATATTGAAGACTTGGAGATGATACTAGTTTATTCATTAGTTCTTGTTTCCTTGTTGGTATAAGTTTTGGACTTATGATTGAGAGTGGGGATTGTTAGAAATACAATTGTGAACTCCTACACCACCTTTATGTATTGTATTTCACATTATAGGATGTTGTTGTTATCCTAAGTTCATATTGTAGATCCTATTTTACCTCCTCTTATACTTATATTTTAATGAGGTGTCATTGTGAGCGTAAATCTATTTTATGAAGTGGTTACATCCATGTACTATAAATTTATATCATTGGAATGAATATTAAGAAGAGAACGACTTAAATATTTTTCTGTCAAGTTCTTGTGTCTTGTTTTTTGTTCTATTTCTTAACATTCCATCCATCTTCTCATTTTTCCATTGAGTTTGATGATTTGTTTCTTTCTTAATTGAATGAAACTCTACAATTTTTTTCATTTCCTTATTAATTTAAGAATGAGTGATTTCCATAAATGTATACAAACTTTGACAACTATGTCCAAAACAATCTTTTGATATCAATTTAATCTACACAAAAGTGCATTTATTGACTTTGACAAGTATGTGCAAAACAATCTTTTGAGATCAATTTAATATACACAAAAGTGTTTTTATTGAATATCTAACTACAATGAAACCAACTTTATATACATGATCTTCAAATTTCAGCGCAACAAATTATTAAATTAATTTAAGATAATTAAATATACATCACATAAAGAGTGGAATGATAGTATTGAGAATAAAATCAAATCCAATTTTCACTAACTAAGTTAGAATGTACATCAAGTATAGACCCAAACAAGAACCCAACAATGAATCAACCATTCAATTTTTTAACCAATTTCAATTTCATGATGGGGTATAAATAATGTAAGGAAATACAAAACTATATGTTCCATTTTTTCCATGTTCTTTTTATTACATAATTTATAGAAATTTAAGGAATAGGAGGGAACATAAAAGGAAGACTATCTTAGCCACACTAGAGAATATGTCAACCACACACAAATCTAGGAGACTAAGTTGGAGAATATCTCTCACAACCAACTAGATCTAAAACAACCTCCTAAGAAATACGAACAAACAACTCACGTAAAGATTACAATACAAATACATTAGAAAACAACAATTGTGAAGAATCCCACATTAAGCAAAAGAAAAGTAGGAGACAATCACTCCAACAATAAGTAGGTTTTGAACTTGTTGGATCGATCCTTCTATTAGAAACAACAGAATAAATTATTTTCTCATTCTCTATAATGAAGGCGGATGGGAAATCCTTTAGTCAAATAAGGATCTTGTGATAAATATGTGAAGGAAAAGTGACAAGTCCAATTTAGCTAGATGGGACCCTAGACAAAGCCTAGCTCCACCTCCGAAAGGTGAAAATAAGGTGTCATTCGATATATCCTGAAAATTTATGGATAGGTCGCCATGGGTTAAATGAGAGAGATTCATTGTGAAAATTTCATTTAGATTTGTCACAGCCATAAAAGAAAAGACCACCCATCCTTTTGGAATAACACAATCTGTAAAAATGATTAATGAAAATTATGTTAATATCAATAATATTATACACATAATTAAATAAACATAAGTAGGAAAATTATGTAACTCAACAAACATTATCAAATAAACAATGAACAATACCTTTCACTTTAGTGTCTTCTTTAGCTTCCCTAAACACCCCTAGGGAAAAGCTACCTAGTCAAAGTGTTTCATTTATAACCTGTGAAGAATAAATAAAATTGAAGTCCCAACCTTTATCTCCATATTTCATATTTTGAATCACAAAGTAAATTCGTAATAATTATAAAAAAACCTTTTCCAACCACTATAACATTGTTAAAAAATCTTCAATCATGTCCTTGCTAATATGAAATTCAAGTGAAAGGAAAACAATGGTTTACATACACATTGAGTGAATTTCATTGATTTGTAATCATCCCAAATGAGTCTCTTATGACCGCCCTTGCCTTTTAGTATAGCATCATGTTCTTCCTATCACACCAACATAAAACATTTCATTTTTGACTTTGTAAATCTAAGCTTTTAATAGATCGAAAAAAATATATATATAGACACCTTCATATGCTTTAATCCCTTAGGACAATGAATGAGAAACTTGATAACAAATGTGAATGTAAAAGTAAGAAATGAAATGAATCTAATACACATTTTCATTTGATCCAATGGCTTAGGGCAATAAGTGAAAAAATTGATAGATAATGTTATGGCTTTAAATAAAGTGAAAAACTTGATAGAAAATATTATGGCTTTAAATAAAGTTTTATGTTCAACAAAACAAAAAATGATATGAATCTATACATACCTTCATTTTCTTCAATGCCTTGGGGAAATTATTAAGAAAGTTGATAGAAAAAGCTTTAGAGGAAGTGTCATGTCCAGCAAAGAGCAAAAATAAAATAAAATCACAAATAATTTCATTGGAAAGGAACCCCTCTTCCAAACGTTTAGTTGACAAATCATTGTGAACAACTTGAGGATGATTCCTTCTCTTTTATCATCTCAAAAATCTTTCTTATGAGAAGCTTCCTCGCCTACATCATAATAAAATGAAATTATTTTAATTCATTAAATATCTATCTTAAAAATAAAGTTATTTTACACTAAAATGAAGTAATCTTAATTCATTAAATCTTTACTTTCATAACTATAAAAATACAAATAGAGTGAAATTTATATTTTTAATGAAAGAGATATGAGCGGTAATAGTGGGTAACATTGTCGAAAGAGATCTGAATGGGTAATAGTGAGTTGGTAATTTGAATGAATGGGTAATAGTGAGTTGGTAATTTGAATGAAAGAACCTCCCCTCGTTTTGTAGAACAAACTTGTTAAACTGGGGATCCACTGATACAACAGCCCAACCTGCAAATAAATGAGATACGAAAATGTTTGAATTATATCCGATATGTCAATATATATAAGTTTCAATATAACATGAATTTTATCTTAACTCATTTACAATATTACATTAAAGATATTTTGGATTTTTTTTTGCATAAAAATAATTGATGGTAAGTTTGCATTACTATATTTTGCTAATTTTGCATCACTATATTTTGGAATTACTTTTCCACAACATGTAAGTTCAGGTAATCGGATCGGAGGTCTAACAACAAAGTTAACGGGTTACCCTCATCTACAATCAAATTAAGGATGACCCAAAGAGCTTAAACAATGAGAGAGCTTATCTTACCTTTTTTTTGTCTGTCCTTGATGAATTTCTGGTCATCTACAATCAGATTAAGGATGATTGCTAGTCATCTACAATCAAATTAAGGGTGATTCCTGGTCATGGAGCGATAATAACTACAGGTTTTGCCAATCATCGACCATCCAGTCGACCCAGGAGGCAGATTGATACAGGTGGATATCGGTGGCCACCCACCTTTTCCGATTGGCTCAAAACAATTTTCTGACAATTTTGGTAATTTACTATTTTTAACAGTTTTTAACTTCCGAGGCCATTTTTTAACAATGGTTTTTGTGAAAAAAAAAAAAGTTTTTCAATATGGAATTTCCTTCAAAATTGCACCTAAAATGAAGCTCATCGACGATACCTTTCCAACGGGCTATCATACGCCTAAAACGAAGATCGTATGCAAAAGTTACGACCTCGAGAAGTTGATGTACTAACTTACCCAAACGGGGCCCACGTGACTTTTGGCGCTTCATCTCCTAGGGTTAGGTTTTTGGATGTCTAGGGTTTTTGGCATTCCTTCTTATTATAAAAATGCCTTCAGAGCCTCATTGTAATCATCTTCTTGCGAATGTGAGTAGTTGTCACATCTCTTCTCAGAGATAAGCTACCACCATTCTAGCGAGTCTTTCACTTTGTACATTTATTTCATTAATAGAAATCGTGTATTACTGTATATCTATGTTATGGTTGCATCTATGATACATTTCTGTTATATTATTGAATATCTGCGATATCTCTGTGCATTTCTTTATTATATGTTCACTTTCATTTTGTGCTGAAAATAATCCGGATCACAGATGGACCTCCTTATTACTCATTTTTGGGCCTCTATGGATATTTTTAACATATTCCAATAATTGTCAATTAAGTCCTTTTCATTTTCCAATAACATTGTGGTACTCCACGGAGAATGAGAATTATATCTCACCATGCTAAATTGCTAATGATGTTGGAAGGCAGGTTCCTGGCAACTATATAAGAAAAATTTCCTGGCAGTACATGATATGCAGTATAAAATTGGGCCTCATGCCTTATTTCATTAATCACAATGAAGTATTTAGATACATGGAGGGTTGTAGCCTACGTAGAGACTCATTAAGCTTAAACCAAAGATAAAAGACTTAGATCTCAATAAACCTTTCTCTCATATTCTACTTACAACTCTATAACTACAATAAATCTCTCATCAACCAGAAGTTAACCATCAACCAACAACCGATAATGAACAAGAAGTTAAATCCTTCATATTTTCATGCATTCCTTATATCTTTACATAAACATGGAAATCATAACAAAATTTCCATCTCACTAACACCTGGACCATGACCAATCGATATCTTACAAAATAATTACAATCATTTTGTTGATCTTCAAGGATTCGATATGCATGTGATATTTACAATTCCTTGCACATAGTGCAAAACCGGTTGGAACGCACTGTAGAAAACAATGGAAGAGCAATGAATCTTAGCATTGTGTGGTATAAAACTTATGGTGCACGTAGTGCAAAACTTGTGGTACACACTGTCTTGCCAAAACCTTGATGCCAATAAAGAGTCTATATGTGGTAGACTTAGACAAACAAAACATCAAGTGAGTGACAACAACGACAACAATAACGTTGCAAAGATTTCATCACTTGTGATATATTTCCAATTTGAGCACTTTGAGGTCTCTATCACTTGTCATATTTTTATGCAACATGCATTGATGTGATTGAGTTTTTCTCGATATGATTAATTCAATATTAGAGTAGTTCTGACAGGACATCTAGTTTACTACTCCATGATTATTTGGTATAATTATGGTTCAATATCTTGTAGTTGAATCACACACAAGATATAGGGCTCAGATATTGATTGACACTATTTGTGTATCATTTCTTAGAGTAGTTTTGTGGACATTTTGTTTCACAAGATATACTGATTGACACATTTTGTGTATCATTTCTTAGAGTAGTTTTTGTGGACAAGATATAGGCTTCATCGTGCCTACGATCGATCTTGTTTTGGAGGGAAACGCTAGTCCTACTTGGAGGATATTTGGATCTAAATCCATGGTGGAGATCAACAATAAGGTGGTGCGTCTGGGTTTTGTTTGATGCAGGCGAGGAGGTGGTGGCATCGATTGTGTTTGGTACTTATAAGATGCAACAAAATCTCTTCCAATTCGATATCGCAAGGTCAAAATTTGGTTTCTCTTCCAATCTGCTCTCATTACATCAACAAACAAGATGGGCCAATTTCAATATGACAGTTTCTCTGGAAGTAGGAATCCTTTCAAAGATATAGATATGTAAGAATTTCTTCCAATAGAACATAAACACAGTAAATAACAAGAGAGATTTTGTTGGGTTTTGTTGGTAGATCTTTAGAGCTAGTTGGGGCAACTATCTTTGTGCACAAACTTTTCTTCTTTTTGTTACTCAGTTTTTTGTATGCCCTAGCATTCCCATGGCCCTCCTGTGTAATGCACCACAAGTTTTTTTTTTTTGCAGACCCTTCACATCTTTGTGTGTTGTGCCGAGGTTTTTTTAAAATCATCCCCTAAGTCACCCCCCTTCAAGTAAAGCTCGATTTGGATAGTGATATTAGCTTGAACTCAACTCGGAAGTGACCAATATGTTTGGCTTCTTATGGTCCAACTTGGTAGAGTGCGCAAAGCTTATCTCCATTGATTCTAGATTCAGGGTACCTTACAACGTGGCTTGCTAGGTCCCACCTTTCCATCTCCAATTTACATAGACGGATATTGGTGTCTACTATCAGAATCGTTTGCTACTGGAAAACTCTACCCTACCCTGTACGTTGTAGGGCTTGGTCTCTATTGATTGTTGTTCGCTTCAGTATCATCCGCTTCAATATTAGTGGGGGAACTCGAGACAAGTATGAAACTTTGAGTTACAATTCTCTCAGAATTTAAAAAATCGAATTTTTGATTGGCCATTTTGATAGGCTATGATAGTGTATGCAATCAGGTTTAGACAATGCTGTAGTGGAGGCTATGGAGTAGCTAGAACCTTCATTATTCTTCTGTCTGTCTAGACTTTCCACCTCCTCATAGACTAGACACCTCGACACCTTCATTTCCTTCCCACTGCTATTCTTAATCGTCTTTGTCTCAAACATAGCATAGTCTAACTCTCCATCGCCATAGTTGGGAGTTGGAGCATAAGAGTCTGCAGTAGCCCGAACCTTCATTATTCTTTTGTCTTTCTAGATCCTCACACACTGGACACCTTCGTTTCCTTCCCACACTATTTCTAATCGTCTCCATCTCAAACATAGCATAGTCTGGATCTCCATGGCCATAGCATAGCTCGGCTCTCCATCGCCATAGTTGGGCTCTGGAGCATAAGAGTATGTCCTGTAAATGAGTATGTTAGGCCTGAAAGATAGTTATCCTTATTCCTATACTTATTAACTCTGGCAATAAAGTAGAATAGATGATAGTTACAGTCGTAATTTTAAGTAGATTCAAGGATTCATGAACTTTACCTTCAGCTGCAGTTGGCGCTGCAATTGAAGAGGCAACGAGTGAACTCTTTGTCGCCTTTCTCAAGCCACCAAGGATCCAGATACCACAAATCTAAAGCATTCAACATAGGGACAATGTATTGGAGAACCTTGTCAAAGGATTCATATGCTCAAGCTTTTCAGTGAAGCCACCACATATCCAGAACATTCGACATAGGGACAACATACCACAAAACTTAGTGAAGGATTCATATGCTGAAGCTTTTCATTTTTTTCCCAAGTATCTCCTGCAACAAGGGAAAACTCAGTGAAGGATTCGTATCTCCTGCAACAAGTGAAATCAATGAAGGATTCATATGTTGAAATTTTCATTTCTTTGCCCTGGTATTTCCTGTAGCAAGGTAAAGTAAAGAAATGAGTGAATGAGAACCTAAGTACCTCTCTTTTTCCATTCAATTTTTGAGTATGGGGATCCATATGTTAAACTTTTCATTTCTTTGCCCTGGTATTTCCTGTAGCAAGGTAAAGTAAAGAAATGAGTGAATGAGAACCTAAGTATCTCTCTTTTTCCCTTCAATTTCTGAGTATGAAGTTATAATATTAGCTATGCATTATTATTGTATTGTTAACTATTTTTACTGTATTTGTCTATGCAGTTGAATGAATGTGCAACAAAAAAATGTAATAGAAAACTTTATGCCCTTTTCCATTCCTTCATTCAGGGAGAAGAGCATATACATCATATCATATTTTTATCTTCTCTTGGGAAACTAGCAGCAACTGACGTTGGATCGATGATGTTACACCACAAGATAGCCCTATTTACTAGTGTTTTAATTTGAAAATTAAATATTATCCTTACTTTACTTTCAAGCAGTTACAATTGTGTATTTAAAAGAAGAATTCATCCAAGATAATTTTAAAGTGCTTACCACTGAAATCTGGAAAATTGGACAAACATGTCCCTGTAATCAAATAACAAATGTTATAAGGAATTACATTTTTATATTTAAAAGAAGAATGCATCCAAGATCTTTATCAATATGATGGAGTTATAATTGTACATTTAGAAAAACATTCATCCAAAATCTCGATAACAAACCTGTGATTTCTCTTCATAGTTTTCAGAGTTGTTCCATGTCCAAAACATATCCATCTTCACTATCACTAGGACCCCTAGATCCTCCAACTGCCCGCCCCATACAACTGGCCTTAACCTTCGTACAAGCAAAAGACACATGTGTCATCCTGGTTTATTTTATTTTATTCTTAAATTTATATTTGAATTAAACGATGACGATTTTTAAATATATTGACTTTTCATCTTCCACCCCAAATTATAAAATGTATTTACACCTATCAATTTAAAAACCAGAATTATAAAACCTATTTATGTCTATCAATTTAGAAAGTATTTAAAATACAAAATGAAAAGCACTCACCTTTAGGAGAATTCGATAACAAAATCCGGTTGTCCATATCCTTGGAGAACTCCTAGGAAATAGTCCATTTCAGAGAGAAGTATATGCTTAAATTGGATTTAAGATATATTATTTTTTGGTTGTTTCAACTGACCATTTTGAGATGTTGATATATTAATGCCTAGAATATCCAACCGCGAATAAAAAACATTTGGGGTTCTAAAAAATTTGGTGTTCAAATAAAACCACAGATTTGGAAACACGCTCGCTTGTAGGAACATAAAGATGGCCCAGATGACATAACAGTCCATATTGAATGTGAAAATCGATGACATTCGTGCCTATACCCAAGAGCTGATATGCGCTGGATTTAGGAGCGGAATGAACTGATTAACAAACTAAATACAATAAACAAAGAGATATGAAGAATAACACAAATATCTAGTGAATAATATCTTCTATTAAATAATGAAATATGATGAAATTGTCTTAATATCTTCTATTAAATAATGAAATAGGATGAAATTGTCTTAATGATCAGGTATATCTTCATTGAGGCTTAGCCCAAGAGTTTCATATTGAAGTCTTGGAAGTTGGAGATGATACTAGTTTATGCATTAGTTATTGTTGCCTTGCTGGTATAATTTTTTGGACTTATGATTGACAGTGGGGATTGTTAGCAATACAATCGTGAACTCTGTTGGGCCCCAACAACTCCCCCTATATTTTTACAAAATTTAAAGGGCCCCTATTAGAATCTTGATAATTATAATGATCTACAGAATCAACCTTTTCAAATAGTTCTATGCCTTGGCTTGCTTTGAGACAAACTTAAGACATTCACTATAGTATGAAACATTCATTACAAGAGTATATGTCAAAAGTTAGAAAGGAGCATAAAAATCTCAATTTAAACAAAAACGTTAATTTTTAGTAAATGTTTACTTTCGTTTAAATTATGATTGTGTGTTCATTATTTTGCTCATTAGCAAGTTTGACTATTTTGAATAATGTGTTCAATGCTTTATCAAATTTTATTTTGGTTGGTTTCTCATTTTCATGAAATCATTTGGTGATGTTAATTAATTAAATTCTTTTTGCATCTCATTTCAAAATAATAATAATAAAATAATTATCTATCATTTGTTTGATTTTGTAAAAAACTAAAATTAATATTTTTTCTTCATTAACTTGAAGCTTCTAGATTATATTTGAAAACAAATTATAAATAATGTTTGTTTACAAGTTATAGTTAGTTTAAATTCATTTTTTATTTTTCTAGATTTTGTTTTATTCTCATTTTTTAGGTTATTAATTTAGGTTTCTTTTTGTTTCACAGGTTTCTATTATCAAATATTTAATACGGATCTGATCATGGCTTGATTTTATTATCCAAATACGTTCAAGATGATTGATCCAAAAATAATTTTGGATTTCTACAAATAATTTTATGAGCAACAACAGATAAAATTTGGAAAGGCGTCAAGATCAGACACACGATTTTTCAGGAATGATTGCAGCCAAACCGTGTGTAATTTGGAGAAACGGTTGAAAACCAGAACCGAAATGGACCCATTTACCTTCCATATAAAGATTTTCCCAAATAAATGCACGATTTGAGAGATATTTGGGTCTCTTTTAGAGGCAAATTTCAGGTGACGAAAATTAATAGTGATGCCCAGACTGTTCATTCATTTTATAAATATATGAGAAAGATAAGAGCCATGGGAGGATCAAAAAATTGGAGAGGAGGATTTTAATCCTTTCTCTTTTGTATATTATTTCTTTTGTAAAAAAAATTTATTTCTTTTCAAATGGAGTAATGGATGGCTCAAAGCTTTGGGAGAATGGACGAGTATTTTTAAAGAAGAATATGGAATTTCAGATTGCTTAATGGCTTTTTTCCTGTAAGTAAAATGATTTTATTTTCCTATAATATCTTCATATTCTTTCAATAATTGATTATGCATTGATTTAAATAGCTTTAGTCTTTTTTATCAATACATGGTTAATTATTATTATTTATATATTAATTTTTCCAATCTTTAAAAGTTTATTATCCAAAACAATTCTTCCAGGACTACAATATGGGCATGTGATTTTGAGAAAGAATATGGGAAAGTAATTCATCTTTGGCTTTAGACATGTGTGATACTTATTCCATTTTATTCTTTCATTATTTTTATATTATGAAAATGTTATAACGGTTTATTTTAGCTTTAACTTGTCAATCATATGGTGTTTTCATACTGTTAAATGTTATATGCTGCCCATAATTTATTATTCCATTTTTTTATTTGTAATCAATCAATCATTTGATTATTATGGAATTTATTTCTAATGTTAAATGATGGATAATATCAATACCTAGAATTGAGTTTTCTTTCGTTCTTAAATATTGATTATCTTAAGATCACACAATTTTTAATTAGTTGTCTTCGTGTTGTTATTAATTTACTCCAATGTCAAATACTTCTTTGAATGTATTCTAGAAGTGCTAGTATTGTTTTGTTATAGGTTCCCTTAACAACAGTACAGACAGGAGCTCATACAACACAGAAAGATAAATACCAGTTTCGTTGATTAGCGACAGGTTATTATGTGTGTTATTTAGTTAAGTTGTTAATGAATGAAATAATGAATGTATGGTTCAGCTTTGACTATCCACATATTCATGTTTCATTAACTTTTTTTTGGCAAAATTCTTTAAATTTATAAAAGAAAAACAATAAATATTTTTATGTGCTTTCTTTATCTGTTTCCTAGAAGCAATCATTTTTCACATCGATTTTCGTAAGTTTCGATTAAAACTTGTAGCTTGTAAATCATGTAAATAAACGAGACTTATATATCTTCTGCTTAAATACAACTACTATAGTTAAATTTGAACATATGTACATATATATAGTGTGTTTAGTGATTAGTTAGTTATTTCTCTCTTTTATTCGTTTCTTTTAGGATTCTTAGATTGGTTAACGGAACCATTAAACCTGTCAGAATGAGTTACACCAAATGGCTTGGGTTATTTAGACAACCCCAGACCGGACTCGCTCTTCCAGTTGACGGACGGTCAATTTCACCCGTCAACAAACTCCTACATCACCTTTATGTATTTTATTTCACATTACAGGATATTGTTGTTATCCCAAGTGCATATTTTAGATCCTATTTTACATCCTCTTATCCTTATATTTTGATGAGGTGTCATTGTGAGTGTAAATATATTTTATGAGGTGGTTACAATCATGTACTATAAATTTATATCATTGGAATGAATATTAAGAAGAGAATGGCTTAAATATTTTTATGTGTGTCTTTTTTTTTTTTCTATTTCTTAACATTCCATCCATCTTCTCATTTTTCCATTGAGATTGATGATTTCTTTCTTAATTAATTGAATGAAACTCTACAATTTTTTTTCATTTTCTTATTAATTTGAGAACGAGTGATTTACATAAATGTATACAAACTTTGACAACTATGTCCAAAACAATCTTTTGATATCAATTTAATCTACAGAAAAGTGTATTTATTGACTTTGACAACTATGTGCAAAATAATATTTTGATATCAATTTAATCTACACAAAAGTGTATTTATTGAATTACTAACTACGGTGAAACCAACTTTATATACATGATCTTCAAATTTTAGCGCAACAAATTATTAAGTTAATTTAAGATAATTAATTATACATCACATAAAGAGTGGAATGATAATATTGAGAATAAAATCAAATCCAATTTTCACTAACTAAGTTAGAATGTACAAGAAGTATAGACCCAAACAAAAAACCAACAATGAATCAACCATGCAATTTTTTAACCAATTTCAATTTCATGATGGGGTATAAATAATGTAAGGAAATACAAAACTGTATGTTTCATTTTTTCCATGTTCTTTTTATCATATAATTTATAGAAATTTAAGGAATATTAGGGAACATAAAAGGAAGACTATCTTAGCCACACTAGCTGAGAGAATATGTCAACCACACACAAATCTAGGAGACTAAGTTGGAGAAGATCTCTCACAACCAACTAGATCTAAAACAACCTCCTAATCTATATTAACAAACAACTCACGTAAAGATTACAATAAAAAATACATTAGCAAACAACAATTGTGAAGAAACCCACATTAAGCACACGATAAGTAGGAGGTAATCACTCCAACAGTAAGTAGCTTTTGAACTTGTTGGATCGAGCCTTCTATTAGAAACAATAGAAGAAAATATTTTCTCATTCTCTGTAATGAAGGCGGATGGGAAATCCTTTAGTCAAATAAGGCAATGGAACATATGAGGTACGATCATTTGCAAGTGCTTCCCATCTGCAATTTAGATAACAATGATCAACATAATTATTAATCTTAAAAAATTTTCCATAATCATCACTACACCATCTAGCTTGTATTGTTAATCTATGAAAATATTCTTTGTCACAATGGTCCAAAGTTTTATTTATTGTGAAATAAGTGGAAGGAGGGAAAAAAAACCTGAATCTTGTGATAAATATGTGAAGGAAAAGTGACAACTCCAGTTTAGCTAGATGGGACCCTGGACAAAGCCTAGCCCCACCTCCGAAAGGTGAAAATAAGGTGTCATTCGATACATCCTGAAAATTTATGGAAAAGTTTAGTTACGCAACTATTTTACAATACACACTTTAAATTTAGAGTGCATCATAAATATGAACCTACTTGATCCAATTGCCATCGCCATGGGTTAAATGTGAGAGCTTCATTGTGGAAATTTTCATTTAGATGTGTCGCAGCCATAAAAGCAAAGACCACCCATCCTTTTGGAATAACACAATCTGTAAAAATGATTAATGAAAATTATGTTAATATCAATAATATTATCCACATAATTAAATAAACATAAGTAGGAAAATTATGTAACTCAACAAACATTATCAAATAAACAATGAAGAATACCTTTCACTTTAGTGTCTTGTTTAGCTTCCCTAAACACCCCTGGGGAAAAGCTACCTAGTCGAAGTGTTTCATTTATAACCTGTGAAGAATAAATAAAATTGAAGTCCCAACCTTCATCTCCATATTTCATATTTTGAATCACAAAGTAAATTCGTAATAATTCTAAAAAACCTTTTCCAACCACTATAACACAGTTAATAAATATCCAATCATGTCCTTGCTAATATGAAATTCATCTGAAAGGAAAGAAATGGTTTACATACACATTGAGTGAATTTCATTGATTTGTAATCATCCCAAATGAGTCTCTTATGACCACCCTTGCCTTTTAGTATAGCATCATGCTCTTCCTATCACACCAACATAAAATATTTCATTTTTGACTTGGTAAATTTACGCTGTTAATAGATCGAAACAAATGAAAATGAATAAACTATAAACACCTTCATATGCTCCAATCCCTTAAGACAATGAATGAGAAACTTGATAACAAATGTGAATGTCAAAACAAGAAATGAAATGAATCTAATACACATTTTCATTTGCTCCAATGCCTTGGGGCAATAAGTGAAAAACTTGATAGAAAATGTTATGGCTTTAAATAAAGTGAAAAACTTGATAGAAAATGTTATGGCTTTAAATAAAGTTTTATGTTCAACAAAACAAGAAAGGACATGAATCTATACATACCTTCATTTGATTCAATGCCTCGGGGCAATTAGTAAGAAACTTGATAGCAAATGTCATGGCTCTAGAGGAAGTGTCATGTCCAGCAAAGAGCAAAAATAAAATAAAATCACAAATAATTTCATCCCAAAGGAACCCCTCTTCCAAAAGTTTAGTTAACAAATCATTGTGAACAACTTGAGGATGATTCCTTCTCTCTTTTATCATCTCTGAAATCTTTCTTATGAGAAGCTTCCTCGCCTACATCATCATCATAAAATAAAATTATTTTAATTCATTAATCAATGTTCAATTTAAACAAACTGTTATACCTCAACCGTTTGAATATGTGAAACGTGGGACAAATTGTTATACCTTAAGCCCCTTTGCATAGGTGGAACCTGGGATTTTGATGGGAATAGCGACCACTGCATTGCTAAAGTGAACGAATAGCTCGCAAATCTCAGTTGTCTCTTTGGAAGGAGATAAATCGAGCAGTTGTTTGGCCATCAAGTTGAGAACCAGCTACAACAACAAATCAAGTAGTTAAAAGTCTCCTGCCTGAATCCACAAAAAAAAGAAAATACAGAAAACATGAAAGAAGTTGAAGCTTGCTTGCCTGGTGACATTCATTCTGCAGGGCAATTTCTTTCATGTCTGCCCATCTATCCAACGTGGAGTGCACGAGATTCTGTATCTCCTCCATGAAATCGACTTTGAGTCTCTCAAACCTCAGCAAATTCACAGCTATTCCATGGAGCTTCCTCTGGAGATCGCCATGCACCGAGAGTAGCCCGTAGTTGCCTATCAAAGCCTTCACTGCCTTTGGGTATTGGGCTTGAAAGAATCTCCCCTCGTTTTGTAGAACAAACTTGTTAAACTGGGGATCTGCTGATACAACTGCCCGGCCTCCAAATAAATGGGATATGAAAATATCCGAATCGTATCTGTTATGTGAATATATAAGTTTCTAAGTTTCAAGATACCATGAATTTTATGATGATGGCATAGTGTCATGATATAATGGTATCTCCCAATGATAGTTGAAATCACTTCTAACGTTGAATACTTTTTCTGATAAAAAATATCTATCATCTACAAATAGTATTCTACACAGTACTTCTTTGACAAAAAAAATGCTCATTACAATATCTATACGTTTTAGAATTATTTCTACCAAATAAACACCGCTACACTACAAATCGATAAGAAGTGAAAAAACCAGATGACATAAGCAAAAAACCGAGAGAGCTTATCTTACCTTTTCTGTCTGTCCTCGACGAATTTCATGGGGCGATTGCTGGCCATGGAGCGATAATAACTGAAGGTTTCGCCAATAAGCGGCCATCCAGTCGACCCAGGAGGCAGGTGGACCTCCTCATTATTACTCCTTTTTGTGCCTCTATGGATATTCCACCACCTGTGAATAAGGTGGAGGAGCGCCACCGCTGCCGTGAACAACACCAACACTAATGATATTTGGTCTGCCATTGTTATTTGTATCAATGGATATCGATTCGGATCTTGCAGAACCTTTGCCCCGCCCTGGGCTCTTTATTATGCTCGATCAAGCAATTAGACACGTGCATGAGTAGGTGAAACAATTATACACGTGGGATATTAGGTCCATGAGTAGGTGAAACAATTAAACGCGTGGGATATGGAAGATGATCACCAGGTTGCTGACCAAGTTTATTGTGGATGTCCCATGATAGATCCTTAACATTCGTCGTATTTGAGATCATTTATTATTATTTTCATATATCCAAAAATGGGAATTCATTTCTCTGTTTTTACAATATTCCAAAAGTTTGTCTCACCACCGAACAATTATTGATTTTTAACATATTCCAATAATTGTCAATTAATTCCTTTTCCTTTTCCAAGGACATTGTGATACTCTACGGAGAATGAGGATTACAGCGCACCGTGCTAAATTGCTAATGCAGGTTCCTGGCAGCTATATCCCACTGAAAATTTTCCTTCAGATCCAACAGAAAGGATTAAAAAACAAATCCGGGGTCCTGCTTCCCTTACTTAAAAAAAGGATTTCGAGCAAGTGGATAGATCCCTTTCGCAACTAAAAACAGTTTACTATGACTTTTTAAAGTGAGTGGTGGAACACATGATCAAGAGTCACTGGAGCAATGAAATAGCTCGTCATGGAAGCACAGACATTCACGAATAATTTGAGGTGTTCACGCACATGTTATGTCTGCCACGCGTTTTAGGGAGCCGCCCGCTCCATCCAACTAAAAGTGAATTTATCCAAACCTCCTACTTATACTCCAACATCCATCATTGAATATCAATATCACTAAGGGTTTACTCAGCTTTCTACTTTAGATGACGGTAGGTGGAAGTTACCCTCGAGAGGAGAGAACTTGCATACTTTACAAGTGTGTGTTGGAGACAAAGTGACACTTTGTCACTGAATGTGCATGTATGAGGATATCCCCAATCATTATGAAAACATCTTAAAGGTGGACAAGCACCAACTATTTGACGAGGATAAGATCAACCACATTGCTAAGGAGTGGACTAACTAGGGAGCAATCTTTCCTCCCGAGTTACTTTTCCCACAGGTTTTCGGGTGGTGAAGTTTTAAATTTCCAGCCAATCTAGAACTCTGGTCAATTTTCTGAGCATTTTGGTTGGTTTAAAATGGGGAAAAACCCCAGGGGTAAGGTTCTGAAATGCATGGAACTTTGATCCAAGCGAAACTCAGGTTACCCCTGAAAATATGACCGGATTCATGTCCATTTTTTTTACCTAGAAAACAGGTACGTTTGCTCCCGAGTTCGCTTACTCCTATTGCTAATCTTCTAATCAAAATTCACAACAAAAAACATTAAAAAAAATAGAAGATGAGTTACAATTGTTATTCTCTTGGTCCGTAGGTTGTTCAATATTATGAATGTCATTAAAATCAATCAATCAAACCACAGAATGCCTTCGCTCAGCGTCTGTCTTGTCGTCCTGATCCCTGTTGTCACCTCTCATTCTGTCAATTGCCCACAAATGCGTCCGGGGGACACAATGGCACCAAGATGAGCAGCGTTGTATGCTATACCCAACTGGCCACCCCCATCAACAACTCCCTAGCCGACGTGTTTAGCAAGATCGCTAAGCATATGAATATCTCACGCATTGCTTCGGTGCGTGTTTGGACACAGCCGGTATAGGGGGCACTGCTCTGGGCTTTACCGTGCCGACGATCGATCTTGTTTTGGAGGGAAACGCTAGTCCTACTTGGAGGATCTTTGGATCTAACTCCATGGTGGAGATCAACAATAAAGTAGTGTGTTTGGGTTTTGTTGATGCATGCAGGGAGGCGGTGGCATCGATTGTGTTTGGTACTTATCAGATGCAACAGAATCTCGTCCAATTCGATATCGCAACGTCAACATTTGGTTTCTCTTCCAATCTGTGTACACAGGCCTGTGAATAAACTCCACAGTTATTCTGACACAAAGCGAGGAAAACACACAGAGATCAAATCAGAGGTTTCATCTTATTAATAAAAAATGTGGATACATTGTTTATATGTATAGGCGGACAGTTAGGCGGATAGACAGTTAGGCGGATAGTTCAACTATCGAGCAGTTGAAAGAACATTACATAACCAAAGGATTAGTTAGCATTCCCCCCTTAATCCGAAGGGATATTTATCATCCCAAGCATCATTCGAAATTTTTCAAATTTCTCTCGACCCAAAGCTTTAATAAAGATGTCTGCAATTTGCTATGAAGTGGAACAATGATTGAGATGAATGGTTTGGATCTCAACATATTGTCGAATTAATGATATTTGGTGTTGAT
This sequence comes from Picea engelmannii, assembly GCA_009831015.1. Classification (NCBI taxonomy): domain Eukaryota; kingdom Viridiplantae; phylum Streptophyta; class Pinopsida; order Pinales; family Pinaceae; genus Picea; species Picea engelmannii. The sequence continues at coordinate 2,947,954 of ML776682.1, read as the reverse complement.
ATGCTTGGTTCGATCATGAAATTTGGGATTCTTGGCCAATTGAATTGTAGAAGTGTATCAACAAGTAGACGCGTTGAAGTGATTTGTTTCTCCTGCAAATCTTCAAGTATTTTCCGAAGCCAAATGATTTCTTTTGTGGCTAGAGCTGCTGCAACATATTCGGCTTCAGTTGTATAATCAATAGGTACAGTTTGCTTTCGTGATCTCCAAGTGATCGATGTTGATCCAAGATTCATCAAATAACCTGAAATAGACACCCCATGCTCTTTATCTCCATCAAAGTCAGAATCAAAATAACCAATGAGATGGAGGTCTGAAACTTTAGAATATTTGATGCCATATGATTGAGTGTCTTTTAAATATTTGAGCACTCGTTTTGTTGTTGTCCAATGACCTTCATAGGGATGATGCATAAACCTGGAAAGTATTCCTACAACAAAAGTTATGTCAAGATGAGTAGTAGTAAGATAAATTAAACTTCCAACAAGTTGTCTATACTTTGTTGGATCTTCAAATGCACTAACTTCATTTGAAGTAAGTTTTAGATTGTGCTCCATTGGAGTAGAAACATGATTACAATCCTTCATCTCAAATTTGCTCAATAGTTCTCCAATATATTTCTTCTAAGAAATAAAAATGTGCTTCATTTTTTGATCTACTTCGATTCCTAGATAATAATGTAGTAATCCCAAATCTATCATATCAAAAACCTTTTGCAACTTCTTTTTAATAGATGCTATATAATCATCATTATTTCCTATGATAACCAAATCATCTACATAAACAACTAGATATACAACTGATCTTCCAACTTTCTTAACAAATAAAGTTGCATCATCTAGATTGAAATGCTTATAATTCAACTTGAGAAGATGTTCAATTAACTTTTCATACCAAGAACGGGGTGCTTGTTTTAAATCATACAATGATTTTATCAATTTGCATACTTTATGCTCTTTTCCTTTAACAGAAAAAACCTATGGCTGCAACATATAGACATCTTCTTTTAAATCTCCATTTAAGAAGGCAGTTTTTACATCCATGTGATGTATTTTCCATCCTTTTTGAGTTGTAAGAGAAAATAAAGTTTTAATAGTGCCCCATTTCGTTGTAGGAGCAAATGTTTATGTATAATCAATAACTTCTTTTTGTGCATACCCCTTTGCTACAAGTCTTGCTCTGTGCTTATCAAGAGAACCATCAGCTTTATATTTAGTTTTATAAATCCACTTACTACCAATTGGTTTGATGCCAATAGAAGGATCCACCAACCTTCAAGTGCCATTTTTAATAAGAGCATCATACTCTTTTTTCATTGCATCTTTCCATTCATTAAAACTAGTGGCTTCTTCAAAAGTAGTAGGTTCTTTAACAACAGAAAAGTTCAACTCAAATTCACCATACCTTTTTGGCATTGTCTTGGTTCGTGTTGATCTGCGTACT
>ML776682.1:2904040-2922906 GCA_009831015.1 Picea engelmannii | reverse complement strand
GATGGTTACTATTATTACAAGAATTTGATATTACAATTGTAGATAGACCAGGAAAAGAAAATGTAGTTGTTGATTTCCTTTCTCGGTTAACACCTGATGATGATACCCCAGTAGATGATTCCTTTCCTGATGAATATCTATTTTCAGTATCTGCTCACTCACCTTGGTATGCAGACATCGCTAACTACTTGGTTGTAGGGAAGTTACCACCACACCTATCCCACCGAGAGAAAAGAAGAATCATTCAACAAAGTGTTCGGTATAGCTGGATAAGTGGGTGTCTTTTCCACACATGACTTGATCAAGAAATCCGAAGGTGTGTTAGAGAAGATGAGGTTTATGATCTACTAAAAGCTTGTCATGATGGCCCTTATGGAGGGCATTTTGCTGATAAAAGAACAACACATAAAATTCTCAGGATGGGGTATTATTGGCCCTCACTTTTTAAAGATGCAAAGAAATATGTCCGGGCCTGTGATAGCTGCCAAAGAATGGGCCATCCTAATCATAGAGATGAAATGCCATTAAACCCCCAGATAGTACTTGAACCATTTGAAATATGGGCCTTAGACTTTGTAGGACCCATTAACCCCCCATCCAATAAAAAAGTTTACATAGTGGTCTGCACATATTATATGACCAAGTGGGTGGAAGATAAATCACTCCATAGAGCAACTGAAGAAGCAGTTCTAGATTTCCTATTTGAAGACATGTTCATCAAATTTGGAGTGCCAAGAGAATTAGTTACAGATGGAGGACCTCCTTTCACTTCTCATGGTTTTAAAGCCACCCTTCAAAAATATCATATTCATCATAGAATGACTACATCATACCACCCTCAAGCCAATGGATAGGTGGAAATCACAAATAAAGTAATAGAAGCCATTCTCACAAAAACAGTGAAGGAAAACAGAAAGGACTAGTCTCACGGGATCCCTGAAGCATTATGGGCCTACAGAACTACCTAGAGAAATACTACAGGATTATCTCCCTATGAAATAGTCTATGGAAAGAGTGTTGTCTTTCTTGTGGAATTTGAAATCAAAACCTTAAGGACTGCTTTAGCTATCAACCTCGATTTGACCGATGCACAGACAGCCAGGTTGCAGCAGCTTAATGAATTGGATGAAAAAAGACTAGATGCCATTCATCAGACAACTATGATTCAATAGCAAAGATCAAAATGGCATGAAAAAACTATCAAGCATAAGCAGTTCCAAAAAGATAATTGAGCCCTACTGTATGACTCTCGGTTCAAAGAATTTCAAGGGAAATTACGTACAAGATGTCTTGGACCTTACGAAGTAGACACTATTTTCCCCAATGGAACAGTAAGGCTCCTCACAATCAATGACTCTAAAACACTGTTACTTGTAAATGGTCATCGGCTTCGTCTGTACTAGCGCCCTATTTCCAAAGAAGATTTTAAGGCCACATGTGTGGCAAACTCTCATTACCTCTTTTTAGAGGGGGCTCCTACCCCTCATTGCAATTAATTCTTTTTAATTTAATTTCTTTAGTATTAGATTAGATTTTGTTTACTAATAATCCCTGTCAAGAAATACCATGTTACAATCGATTTTTGCAGATTCCTGATCAAAGCACAGGCCTACTAAGAAAGGACGATCCTACTTCAAGAAGACGCAAGCTTCCCCATTGCTGAAACACCACTATTCATCAACTTTTTTCTCTTTCTTCATTGTTGAAACACCACTGTTCAACAACTTTTTGACTTTCTCCACTACTGAAACACCACTGTTCAGCAACTTTGTGCCTTTTCCCCACTGTCGAAACACCATCATTCCACAATTTCTCGCCCTTCTTTTTCCATTGTTGGAACACCACTATTCAACAATATTTCACATCCTTCCCCCACCGCTGAAACACCACTGCCCAACAACTTTTCGCCATTTTCCCCACTGCTGAAACACCACTGTCAGCAACCTTTCACCATTTTCCCATTGCCGAAACACCACTGTTCCACAATTCTTCACATTTTCCCATTGCTGAAACAGCATTGTCAGCAACCTTTCACCATTTTTCCATTGCTGAAACACTATTGTTCAACAATTCTTCACATTTTTCCATTGACGAAACAACACCGTTCAACAATTGTTTCACCCTTCTTTCTGTTGCTGAAACACCAACTTTTCAACATTCTCTGTCAATAATCCTTTGCGCTCTCACACTACATTTTGTCCTTCCAGTCAACAAATCCTTGATACAATTCATCTAACAAATCAAAAGTCTCTTCCATGGCTACTGTAGAACTATTATGGACATGCACTATATTTTGTTTTAAGTACGAATCAAAAGGTAAAGGTGAGGTATGTAAATTTTATACGTAAATACAATTAAGCTATAGTTAATGAGAAGATTCCAACTCATTTATTACCACTCATGTAAAATCATTATTAGCTGCACTTGAAGGGGGGGGGAGGAAATATCAAACTTTTATACCATCATTTCATACGAATCAACCACTGTCATTCCTTTTTACCATCCTTTCACTTGTTTCACCACCATTTGCATGCCTTCACCCGAAAAACTCACTCTACACAGAAGTTGTTACTCGACTCTTTGACGATGTATTTTACCGAGATGTTAGCTATGGGAGGCTTTGTTATATGGTACAAATCCACCATGACATCCCTGTTAGAACTGTATCCAGAAGCCTATCAAATTTTTCTGCAGGCAGGATGGCTCGGTTATTTTCAGAGGCTCCAGGGATTTGATCAACAACAAGTTCTGCAATTTGCTCGAAATCTCCAGGAAGATCATTCCATTGTTCAAGGAGTTCAGATTTTAGTTATAGAAGAGGATATAGCGCAGGTTTTGGGTCTCCCTACCAACGGCATTCGCTTGTTCAGCCGCAAACATATCATCCTAAATGCCCAGCAGGATTTCCTCTTGCCAGGGGAACAAATTGAACCTAAAGGCCGGGGTGTCCGACTCATCTTGTTGCTGCCTCCATGGCCAAAAGTTGCAAAATTCATCAAACACTGTCTTACCTGTGAAGGCCGATACCAGGTAGTCTACCAGCACAATTTTGTCCTATTGTCTCATTTACGACATGCTAGATTGGTGAACATTCCTTATTATCTGCTCGGTTGTCTTAAAAATATGTCACACTACTGTAAAAAGGATAAATATCCCTCCCTTTCACTCACCCACCACCGTCTCGTTCAACTACTTATCCAAAATGGTTTTGCCCAACAAAACCCTCCACTAAACAACCCACCCATATATCCCCAAGAAGCTGCTGAAATTCCTAAAAATCTTCAGGAACAACAACCACAAAACCCTCCAGACCCTCCAGAAATACCTAACAGTCCACCTACAAACCCAATCAATCCAATTAACCCCCCTACCATACCAAGCCCACCCCATATTTTACCATAATCATCCACTCCTGCCCTTCACATTCTTAGCGATGATTCTGAACCAGATAATTCTCCCTGTCCCATCATTGAGGAAAATCCCCCATGTAAATGAAAGAAAATTCCTTTCTTTCCACCCTTTTTACAAAGAAAACGAACAAGGGCCTCAACAAGGGTAGCCACTACTGCCACTGCCCTAAACCCCCAACCCATCCGACTAATACCCCGTACACCTCCAACCTCCCAAATGCTAGAATCTTTACCCATTCCACCCATGGGCACTGAAACAAAAGAACCAGAGGCCCAGTCGGTTGCAACATCATCTATTTCAAATTTAGTAGCTGAAACACAAGAACTAACTACTCATCAAGTAGCTAAAACATAAGAACTAGCTACCCTTTTAGTAGCTGAAACACAAGAACCAGCTACCCATTTAGTAGCTGAAACACAAGAACCAACTACTCATCAAGTAGCTGAAACACAAGAACCAACTACCCATTTAGTAGCTGAAGCACAAGAACCAACTACTCATTTAGTAGCTGAAACACAAGAACCAGCTATAGCTGTCACACAAGAACTAGCTACAGCTGAAACACAAGAACCAACTGCTGATATTGTTACTGAGACACAGGAATCAGATGCCCAGGGTGCTATAACATTACTTTATTTACATCAAGAAGCTAAAACACAAGAATCATCTGTCGATGTTGTAGCTGCTCCATAAGAACCAGCTAGTGTGGCTATGACTGCTACACAAGAACCAGTCACTCCTCAACCAGAACCAACAATGGTCTCTGTCTTACAAGAAAATGAGTTCCTAAGGTCTGAACTGGAATCCTACAAGAAAGAGCTAGCCATGGAAAAGGAAGCCTATGAGAAGGAACTTAAATTGTACACCCTAGCTCGCATAGCGACCATGTCAGAGGGAACTACAACAGAGAATCTGTGTAGAGAATATATGTGCAGCCAATGTGGGGACATCTACTATCAAGTAGGCTACAAAGTAATTCAAATTCCAATGCCAGGAGCTCCCCCTGCACCTTCGACTTTTGCAATCAAAGAAGAACACCCTGCTGTTACACAAGAATCAACATGACCTTCCAAAATTAAGACTGAGCCCTGGCCTACAACAAATGTCAAATTTGAAACCCCTACTTTTGTTAATAAAGTTGTACAAACATTTTCTATTGATGAATCTACCCCTCCCAGCCAGATCAATACCCACACCCTTGTGGAACAAGCCACTCAGACCCTACCTCAACCTACTACTTGCAACACTGAAACACAAACTCAGCCATGGGATGAGCAGGCAATAATAGAGAAATGGAAAAAAGAGTCTGTTGTTACCCAGGCCAAAATCCTGCAAGAACACAGACAAATATGGATAAATCATATCTACTCAAATTGAGAAGCTTTGGAGAAAACATGCCAGGAATCTCGTGCCCTTAAGAAACAGAATAAAGAGCTAAAAGGTAGATTGCTCCTAATATTTGACTTGGCACAAAAGCTATTGGCTGTAAGGAAACCATCCTGCAATTACTCTCTATTCCTCATGGAACGACTTACATGGTTTCAGATCAAATCAATCAAAGAAGGCAAACCCCATGCAGTGTTAAATCCAACAGATTTTGTCAAAACCTTTGCAGAAGCCTCTACTATGGATCAACACCTCCTCTGTGAGGTATATTTTCATAATGAGGCCATCCCTGAGAATCGACAGCTTAACCTTAACCCTCTTGTCGATGACATCCAGATTTGGGCACTCACCTCCTTCCTTAACAATCAGATTATATGGCAGGATGAATTCCTAGCTGCCAAGCACAATGAAGATAACCGCCTTCTCTGGATATGGACAAAACCAAAAAATGTTGCCACCTTTGTTACAGAGTATTATTAGTTTTTGACGAAAACATGGATGACTCAACACATTCAGCAATTACAGACAACAGTGTTTCAGGAATGTCAACAGTTCATTAAATCCACAGAGATTGCTGCCCTATAGGCAAATAACATGTTTTGGCAACAATCTGCTGAGAAAAGACAGGAACACAATCCTTTTAGGCCCACTAATCTTGAGATAGCAATCTCTAGGGTACCTAGCTACATCAAGTGTATTCAGTAATGTGCTGAAAGTTGGATAGGGTATCAGTTTCATTTTCCTATCCTCTGGATGCCAGCAGAGAAATATCAAGTTCATTATAAGTTTCCCAAGAAGGTTGAAACAACAGCTTGGCAAAGGTTACAACGCGTTCAAGGGTTCAGAGCTCCAACGGACATCACCTTCCACAGTTACTACTTGAGTAACTTGCACGCTCAGAGTCAGTATTCAGATTTTGATTCAGAGTGAAGTTACTTGAGGACATGCAACATTTTAAGTTGGGGGGGATGTTAGGACCTACAATGTACCTTTTTACTCACACTTTTTTCTACTTTTACACCCTTGTTTCACTCACATTTAAACTCACATTATCACCTTGCCCTATCTTTCCAAAGGTATACAATGTCTCTTCTCTTTACTATATGTTTAGTCTATTTTGCATATAATTTTACATTACTCTCATACTTAACCATTGATCATAAATGTATAAGTGCTGAAATAGTTCAAACTGCATATTAGCATTGAGGCCTGTTGCTGAAACAGTTAAAGCACACAAACCATGTGGCTGAAACAATTTGTGGACAACAATGCTGAAACAACAACTCACACAGAAGAAGTTGTTACAAAGTCCGTGGTCTACGATGCTGAAACAACAACTCACACAGAAGAAGTTGTTACACCCTCTGTGGTCTACGGTGTTGAAACAACAACACAACTCTTACATTGACCACAACAGCTGCACCTTGAGCTAGCATTAACCATCGCTGCTGCCTGAGACCAAGTTGCTAAAATAGTCAGAACGCAAATCCCGTGGCTGAAGCAACACACGATTTGCAATGCTAAAATAACATACAATAGTAGTAACAAGAAGAAAAATAAAGAAGTTGTTACTCCAGCCGCAACAACAACACCTCACTCAGCACTTGTAATAACATTCTATTATGGGAGACTAGGATACCCTATTCTAGTATAGAAATCGGATCTGACTAAGAATAGGATTCAGATGTGCAAATGTAATTTGATGATCAAATTGTATCGAGGGGATTCTCCTCTTTAAATAAGAGGAAATCATCATTAGAGAGGATCTTCTTTTTAGCTAAGAAAGGATTTTACAGAGAAGGATGTGTTTTACTTCAGATTGTAATATGATACAGTTGATATATGAATAAAAGATTGTTCTGAGCATTTCTCGCTAGTTCCTTTCGTTTCAGGGGAATCTTGTGAGAAGGGAGGGCCCACCTTCTTTACAAGATTCACCCATTAGCTTTGTAGTGTGTTAGTGTTATTTCTGTTCATGCCTTGATTAAATTCTATTTTGCTGAAACACTACTTTACTGAACTCTGTTGTGCTGAAACTTTGCTTTTCTGGTTGTTACATTGTTTTCATATAATTCATGCTTGGGTAACTGTTGATCATTCTAGTTAGCAATCTTGTTTGGAGAATTTATGAAAGCGTGATAATCAGGGACAGATGTTGAAGGTTCTTGCTTGGGGAATAGGGTCCTGTTCTCTGTCAGAGATAGTTAGCCTTCAATGCATGTCAATTATTTCAATTAGTAACGAGTTCATGAAAGTGTGTGAATTGAAAACAGGTGTTGAAGATTCCTTCTTGAGGAATAGGGTCATGTTCTCTGTTAAGAAGTAGTTAGTCTTCAGTGTGTGTCAATCATTTCAATTAGCAATGAGTTCATAAAAGTGTGGTGATCAGAAACAGGTGCTAAAGATTCCTGCTTTGGGAATAGGGTCATGTTCTCTGTTATAAGATAGTCGATCTTTCCTTTTGCAGTGTCTTGAAGGATTTCTTTCCAGGTTGTTATTTTCTTAATGTAATCCAGGATTCTTTGGACAATTACTTCTTTAAACATTGAACTCTGCAATAGGTAGATTGCTTTCCTGTAATTCAAGTTAGAACTTCAGTTTGTTCAGGACAAAGTGTGATTAATATGCTTTTACTACAACTCTAGGTTGCTTTTGAGATTGAGCATATATAGTGCATGATTAACTTTGAAATAAATAGACTTCCCTGGGTTGACAATTTATGTAGCACTTGATTGTTTAGTTAAATAAGCAATTATAGTGACCAATAAGTAGATGGGATCTATTGAAAATTTGTGAGATCTGCAGAAGGCAGGTCAAGAGAATACTAAAGAGGATGATGAGAAGGAGAAAAGAATGAGATGATAGAAGGGGATGTTGGGACTATGGAATCCCACAAAATCAGAGATCGAAAGCTGGCTGAAGAAAAAAGAGTTGGAGTTTTCACAGAAAGATAACAAAAACCCTAGAGTAACACCACGCAAATATCTTGCAAAATACATGTTTACTGATTTGCATGAAGTATTTTTCTATGATTTTCCACACTTATTGCAGTAGTGGATATTAAAAGGATAATCACACAACAAACCATATCTGATAGTTAGAGTGGACCTCAATACATATTGAGCAGTTACAGTAGGTGAATAACAAATTCACCTGCGCAGTAGATTTTTTGCTCGATGGTATTGTAGTAGGATTTATAATAGTGTTTGTAGTAGATATAGCGAAGTCATACAACACAATAGAGAAAGATTTTCTACGTGAGCCTCGAGGGAGGTATTTTAGATCAATGTATACTTCTATTAAGATACTACTATACAACAAAGGTGTAATGACGATGGAGTCAGACAACTAAAATTCCCTGTGTGCATGGGGGAAGGGGGGAAGCACTAAAAGAAAGAGGAGAAATGGAAAGAGAAATGGAAGGAGGAACCCTTGGACCCAACCATGATGGATGACGACCAGATCAAGCGGATCACGGAGATAGATGGAAAGATGCGCAGTGGAGTACCCTATCAATACAAGGTGGATACAAAGAAGAGAGTTGTAGTCGTGAGGGAAGGCTTGGCGAGTGATGGAGAAGAGGTAGAGGATCTCCAAGCTGTGGATCATATTGAGGAAATCCTACATGCAACATATGAGAGGAAGACGAGAGGTCCAAGAGTGGGAAGAGAAGGACACAATCCTATCCATATTAATGTCAGTGTGGAACTCATAAACCCATGTGAGACTAATACACCAAAGAGAACAACATCATTTAGACAACCAAATTTCATAAGAAGAAAGACAACAGGAAGTACATATACAAAGGGAACAACAATCGAAGGAGCTAGTTCAGGAAGCACTAGTCAAGTATATACACCGCGCAGAGGTAGTAGTTCAGCGTTCAGGATGGCAGGACACGATCCCACCATCAGGTTACCAGAATTCAAAGGAGAAGCATTAGAGGACCCGTGAAAACATTTTTTTATCTGTGAGAATATTTGGGAAGAAAAATAGATCACAGACAAAGATACTAAACTTTCACAACTAGTGATTACAATAAGGGATCACACACTGGATTGGTATATGAGTTTAGCTATAAACAATCCACCAAGGACAACCAAAACGATTGCAGACTTCAAGAAATTGATGATAAATGAGTTCCAGAAGCCAAGTTCAGAAGATTAGTACATGAACGAGATGATAGAAATTAGACACAAACTAGGAGAATCTGTATGAGAGATTGACCAAATATTCAAGCGAATGAAAGGAAAGTTGAAATATCTCATGACCGATATGCATCACATGCACCTGTTCATCAATTCACTGCTACCACACTTAAAATACCCATTGTGACAACAAAAGTTTCAAACACAGGCATAAGTTCTGCAAGAAGCTCTACAACTGGAAGAAAACCAATATCAGCAGACAAATCCATCCATTGAAGAGTTGAAGGAGGATTTGAATAACTTAACATTCCAGCTAAACCAGAAAAAAAGTAAGGACAAACGAGAAGTCATTTGGTGTACCACATGCAGGACGGAAGGGTACCACAAGAATGAATGTGCAACATTCATGTAGTATATGGAAGAAGGAATGCCAAATCCATTACCAACAGGAGGACTATGGTGCAAAATTTGTAAGAAACCAAGCCACGATCCATACCATTGCCCAATGATGTGGAAATACCAAACATTCCCAAAGAGTTCATATTGCAACTTTTGCAAGTCAGTGGGCAACAATGAAAAGATTGTAGAACTATAGATTTGATATGAGAGAGGACATCAGATGCATATAGGGTGCAGGAAGAAATGATGACTAGGAAAGCCGCACCACATTTTAACCAAGTTCCAGCTCCATACAACACTGCACAACAACAGTATAATATTGCGCAACAACCATATAATATTGCGCAGCCACAGTACAACACAGCGTAACCTCAGTACAATACCATGCAGTAAAATTGGGCACCTAAGTATAACACACTGAGAGGAGATCAAGATGGATATAGAGGTAGAGGACAAGCAAGAGGAGGCTTCAGAAGAGGTATAGGACCAGTGGTATGTCACAGCTGTCAACAACCAGGACATTATGTAAGGGAATGTCCACTTCCACCAACAAATTGTATGTATTGTCACGCATCGGATCATGACATGGAAGAATTTCCTCCGTTATGAAAGAAGATGCAGGAAAAGAGGAATCATAACAACTAGAATGTTCAATGGATTTCAGCTGAAGCAAGGGATTAAGGACGAAACATCAACATAGTTACGCGTGGAGGAGCTAAAACATGAAATGAAGCAGTTTGACAAGAACCAGTATAACATCAGTGGTTGAAGCATAATGTCGAACCAAGGAGACAGTTTAATGCATAGAATGAGAAGGACACATTTAAGAAAGCCATACAAGAATTATTGAAGCAAGACACCGCGTCGAATTCAACTGTGCAACAGAGCAAGGAAGCGCTCAAGTACGATATGCCTCCATTGTTGGGTCATCCCAACAAAATGCAGCCCATGGGACAAGTAAGTACAATCAAAGGATTTTTTCAATCATGTGTAAAACTATTGAATGATCCATCCATTGTCAAATTATTGCAAAATATATTAGAAAAATGTAGCATAGAGATAGAAGGAAAACTAGAACAAAAAATAGTCAACCACCTACATACAAGGAGATGAACAAGTAGAGAGTTCAGGCTAAATGCCAACATCATAGATTTCAACATGGGAGATATCATACTGGATCTAGGATCCGAAGTCAATTCATTACCAAAGAATACATAGCAATGTATGGGAGAGCCCATATTAGGATATTCACTTGTTCAACTGAAACTAGCAAACCAAGACAGAGTCCTACCAATTGGTAGACTGAAAGGAGTGATAGTAGACTTGGATGGAGTGTGCATTAAATAAAACTTTGATGTGATTGAAATAGTGGATGACACAACACCATATCCATCATTGCTTGGCTTGTATTGGTTGTTTGATAACCAGGCCATAATCAATTTAAATACACAAAAAATGGCATTTGAGTCAAGAGAATACAAGGTCATTTCACCATTAGACCCATCAAAAGGGGAAAGGTTTGTAGAACCTACTTTCTTAGACTTAGAGGAAATTATCCAGTTGTACATAACAACTGTGCGCGATGAGGATTACGTAAACCCAACTGTAGATGGGATACTCAGTTGGCGGAGCATTACTTCATGTGCGATAGACTCAGATACAGGCTTAGAGAACTGATAATAAAGGCTACACGTAGTTTCCATAAGGTGTGAAATAATAGACCGCACAGTAAGATGGGTAGGCAGGGAGATAAGGGAACCACCCAATTTCCATGGAGTGAATGATCGAGAATTATTCTTGGCACAGTATGAGGATGAAGTATTAGAAAATTAGAGACTCTTAGCACTCAATATAGCACTCAAGGCCACAGCTGCAAGATGGTGGGGCTCACACAAAGAAACAATCACAGATTGGTACTAATGTAAGGGGTTACTGCACATAAGGTTTGGTGCAAAACAAAAAAGGAACAATAAGAAGAAGTGTGATGGAAAGGGGGCACCAGCGGAACACTCTGACAGGTGCAGAACATTGTGAAAGATGACACCCCTAGAGGAATAGCCTCATCATTTTGTACACACCTTAGAAGGCATACTAGCAAACTGGTATACAGACCAGGAACTGCATAGAGGAACTTCGAGTTGTACAATACTACAACAAAATTCTACAGTCACTTTCTCATTCGATCATGAGAACCCCAACATATATGCAACAGTTAAGAAGATAAGAGGAGTAGTATTCATTAAGGGACCATAATTCAAACTCATAACAGAGGAACAAGAATGGAACAGACAGATAATCAAAGAATTGTTGTCATGCTACCATGTGAAGGAAGAAGCACCAGATGAAGATAATCCACGTGATATTCATATCGAGGAAGTAGAAGGTGAAAGAGAAGTGGAAGGTCCACCTATAGAATCAGAAGTAATTGTTGCACCAATCAAGGTGAAGAAAGTTAATATTGGGACTAGAGACTACTTGGATGAGAAAACAATTGAAATCATAACAGAGTTACTATGCGATTACAATGACCTGTTCCCCACAACATTTACAGAAATGAAGGGTATAGTAGGAGATCTAGGAGAAATGAAAATACCACTCAAAGTTGAAGCAAGACCAATCAAACAACGACCATATAGACTAAATTCGATATATAAGCAGAAATTTAAAGCTCAGATTGATAGAATGCTCAAAGCCGAAATCATAGAACATGTAGAAGAATCGGAATGGATAAGCTCGAAGGTAGTTCAAGAAAAAAAACAAGGCAGGATAAGAATATGTGTTGACTTGAGGAATTTGATTGATGCATGCCTACATGACCCATTCCCTACACCTTTCACGGATGAAGTGTTGGAGAACATAAGAGGACATGAAGTTTACTCATTCACTGATGGATTCTCATGCTACCACCAGATACAAGACCATGTTTGCTACATAATGGGGATCCTATCAATACACGATTATGTCATTTGCACTGAAGAATGCACCATTGGATAGTCTATAGTCTGTTGAGATACCATGTAGAGGTCTTGCGGCTGATGTTAGAAAGGTTCAGGAAGTGTGAGATATCATTAAACATCAAGAAATGTATCTTTGAAACACCATTTGAGATATTATTAGGCCATATAGTATGTAAACAAGGCTTACTAGTAGATCCTGCAAAGATTGCAGTAATTGTTAACTTTCCACCGCCAAAGATAGTCTATCAACTAAGAGTGACATTGGGACATACATGATACTACAGAAAGTTTATCAAAGGGTATGCATAGATTACCGTGCCAATGGAGAAATTTTTAAGAAAAGATACAAAGTTTCAGTGGAATGAATATTTCCAACATGATCTGGATACGCTAAAAGAAAATATGGTCACTGCACCAATACTAGTACTTCCAAACTGGGAGAAGACATTCCATGTACATGTAGATGCATAAGACATAACACTTGGAGCTATTTTGGTGCAACCAGGAGTGGGACATTTGGATCACCCTATAGAATTTGCAAGAAGAACTATAACACTACAGAGAGGGAAGGCCTAGCCATGGTCTATGCACTGCAGAAATTCAGATATTACTTATTGGGAAAACATTTTAAGATATTCACAGATCACTTAGCCCTTAAATACCTAGTCAACAAGCCAGTGTTAGGGGGAGAATCTTGCAATGGTTACTAATGTTTCAGGAGTTTTGATTTGGAATTAATAGTCAATCCAGGAAAGCTGAATGCAAGACCTGACCACCTATCAAGGGCCATGAATGGAGAAGAACCTACAAACCTAGAGGATAAATTTTCGGACACACAGATAATTTTAGTCCAGATCGCGGATGAATACTTTGTAGATATCATTCAGTACTTGAGTATATGTACTGTGCCACATGAATATAACATCAAACAGAAGAAGAAGCTGGTAGTCTAGGCTACAGACTATCAGTTGATCGCAGGACACTTATACAAAATGGGTGCAAATAGTGTTGGAACTTGACCAAGTTTTGAGGAAACAGTGGTAAGGTTTGGACCACTTTTGGACTTCGACAGGATGGTCGAATATGGAGCACCCAGGCAGACCTGAGATCGTGTATCTCACCAATTTTGCAGGCTATGTGGACCCAGTAAGGGGTTTTCTAGGGTTTTTGTAATGGGTTATGGGATGTCGGCCCAAGAGGTTTACCCATGATTATGCCTTATTGTAAGGGATTGTAAAAGTATAAATAAGTAAGAATGTAGAAGATTAGAGTAGAATTTTGGTAGTATCTTGTGGAGGCAAGTTCAAGTAGATTGAACGAATTTGTGCAAGGGAACATTTATGTGTAAGGCTCTGTGATTAATAGGGAGTTGGCCTTGTGCCTTAACCTAGTTTGGAAGGAGGATTGGGTGCTCAGTGCGTAGATCTCTTGTCCTACGTGAACCTCGACTCTGTGGCTTAGTGCACAGGAGTCATTGAATGTAAAAGATTTAGGAATAATAAGGAGGACAAAGTTGTTGGTGGACGTATCCCCACATTGGGGTGAACCACATATATCTTGTGTCTTTGGTTTGCTTTGTGTTGTGTTGTTTACGCTATGAATCTACTCAGTGATTTGGTTATTATGTATGATAGATAGATCTATTGATGCCTAGTGCTTTATTTGTATTAAAGATGAATGAATGTTAGATCTAACTCAGTGCTATGTGCTAAGTGGTTGAAGTGATTAATATTTATTGTTACTGCGCTAATCTATATTTGGGTATGTTTTGTGATGATAATGAAGCTAATGAACTAATGCATGTCACATCCTAAGTGTTGCTAGAATACTCTGCGAAGTGTTATTATCACAGATTTGTGTCCCAGCTCCGTTACAGACACCTACATCCTGTAACCCCCCTACTTCTACCTCGGGTGAGACTTCACCTGCTTCGCAAGTGTTTCTGGAAGGGCCAATAATTAGGGTTTTGTTGGTGCGTTGTTGAAGCGTTGAACCCTCGGTCTTCCCCTATGCCAACAAATGGTTCCGTTGTCGAGACCTGAAACTGTGATTGCTGGGAACTGAAGTAAAAGAAAAGAGAATATTTGTGCATAGATATGTTGTTGAAGTGCACATTACTCTATCTGACTTGAGAAGCTCTATTCTAAGAAACAAATATGATCAAAAGACAAGAGGTAATATCTTAAAAGATGTAAATCTTTGTTCTTTGATAAGAGAAAGATAAGTGAAAATTTTTGTTTCGAAAGCATGAATTTAAGTATGTTTAATAGACTATGTCCTAGTCTGAAGGCTTGGGCACAGTTGTAAGAAATATTTGATCTGATTAAAGTCAATATATATGAAGAAAGATATGTTATTCCTATGCATAGAAAGATTTTTTGGACTAATAAGTGGATGCAGGAACCTAGAAAGAATTTTTGCAGATTGCAGGTCGAACATTGTGATCCTAGTACACAGTACATAAGAGATTGGGGAATGTTTAAGAGAAAAATATGATTGACATTGTGTTATAACTATAGAAGACTGAGACATCTTGCTAAGGAATTCCCTGGCACAGGTCCTATTTGTATTTTTTGTAAGATTATTGGTCATGAGGTTGAGGATTGTCCAAGGATGACTGCTAAAGTTGAACGAATGAACATGAGACAAGAAAACTATGAAGGAATTCAAGAGGATAAGGGAATTTTAGAGAATCCAAAAGATAAAAAATCAGAGAAAGCTCAGACTACGGTATTACAGTTGAAAGAAACAATGGATTTACACAAATATGTTAGTTTACCAGAGATCCTGAAAGTAAAACATCACATAAGTACAAGAATAGTAGACTTCGACATAGACTGTGTCTTGGATGAGGAAACACAAGTAAATATTATGACAAAAGACACTTGGGAAATTTTGGGAAAGCCCATTGTGGTACCTTCATTGGGAAGGATAGGATTGTTTGAGGGAAATATTATAACCTTATGTGGAAGAGTTACTAATGTACCTATTATAATCCATGGAACATTGACTAAAGACGAATTTGAGGTAAATAAGTTTGTTGAGAACAACGCCGCTTTCCAACTTTTGTTAGGTAAGACATGGATTGAGAAGGACCATATCAGAAGAAAATAAGAGGAAGAAGCTACAAAAAATAAAAAGCAAGAACCAAGTGATTTCATAGCCAGAAAAATAGATCGACTAATAGAAGAACGAGAGGATAAGTCGAAGCAACAGAACAAAGTAATAACATAGGAGGGATAGAAGGCAAGAGAATTAGATGTCAAGGTTAAAAGAATGAAAGAAGGTTTGAAGGACCTATCTATGCAAGAAATAAGAATACCCACCCAGGAAGTATTAAGAGAAGGGATATTAACTTTAGAACCTTTGAAGGAACATCAGCAGTGCGAAGCCATTGCACTAAAGGAAGATAAGAATAATAATGGAAAGAGGATTCCAGAAAAAGTTATAGAGACTCAGATCATAGGAAATAAGGAAAGGAATCTCAATAAAAAGAAATCCTAGTTGGAAAATATAGAAGAAACTATAGAGAATAGATGGAAGACTTCACAGAGTCGAACTTCGCAGGAGGTAGGTTTACAGGATTTGAACCTCGTCGGAACAACAAGACCGCGCATAATGGGACTTCCCCCTGGCGAAGCTATATGACTGTTGGAGGCCCCCTGACCATTAGAATGACACTCCATAATGGTTAGAAAATGCATTTATGGGTGGATGGATCTCTCTTAGACCTTGAGACCGAGTCATAACAGACATATTCTCATTGATGGAAGCATTCCTAGTCATTGGAAGAATCCGTTACGAGGCCCCACTTATTTAACTTGTCTCTCGATGTGCTGGGACCACTTTTTGCCACCCATGATTAACTGAGCTAAAAGAGAATTGTCTAAGTGTTGATTTGTGTTATCAGAAACTATATCTCACTATCCATTTTTCTACCCCGCCTATCTGTTTGCCTACCCCAACCTATCTGTTTAAAAGTGAGAATGTTGGGTGAACCTACTAGATTAGAGAAGTCTGTCGAGGAGGTACTCAAGAAGATAATGTTCGACAGAAAGTTATCTGAAGGTGTCTAGGCATCATCAACTAGGGGACTGCAGACTTCCCCTTTGACTGGATGTCATTTGGTTGTGTTAACCCCGCGACTAAGCAATGAAGTAAGCATCGTGATGATATGGCTAATGCGAAGTAGATCTTGTCGATCCTACCAGAGTAAATTTCGCCTTTGGCTGGCGTAGTTAACCGCAACAACATCCCACAAGATTATGAGTACACTATGTTCACCGTGTACATTCTGAAGGGAATACGCATAGTTGGGAGTCAGTTAGGATAGATTCTACTGTTGGAGAACAACAACTTCAATCTAAGAGATAGGAAGAACTATTCTATGCTAGCACCCCACCGCTATCTGACGAAGTCAACTAGGAAGAAGCCTCGCCTCATCATCCATCCATGGATTAAGGGACTGGTGCAGTCCACTGTGCTAAATGTGATGAAGATTCCCCATTTTGTCCGGCACCAGGAGGTTAACACTTGCATTAAACTCCTCCTATCATGATATCACGGCGGATACTTGTGGCTCGACTGAAGGATTACTGTGGATCCATCGCTGATCCACCAGATTATAGTATTAAGCATGAAGTGACTTGAACCTCAACATTTTTATCTAGGGAAGGCCTTAGACCACTCCTTGGCACAGCGCATCAAGGAGGCTTACAACGATGTCGAAAAGGGAAAGAAAGATTACAAGGTAGCCTCTATACAGGATGGCGCATTGCGCCTTGTGTGCCAACTCATAGATAGCAAGATCGTCGGGAAGAACTGCCCCACACAGGGCATCAATTTCATGGTGGACCTCGTAGGAAAATGTTTGAAGGGCATGCAGATGAACTGGGAAAGCTACCTCGTCAATGAACTAGAGAAAGACTACCACGAAGCCTGGGATTTAGGATATGAATTCCACTTCAGCTATATGATCATTTTGATCGCATTTGTCTCTTGGAAAATGCCTAAAGGAGACACCTTTCCGGATATCAAACCATCAGATCCGTTGGCCACTAGGTTTCCAACTTTCTCGTACACCAACGATATGACGAAGTAGTGCTAGTCCAACATTGTGTTTCATGTATATTATCAGCAACTGAAGGTTTCCATCAAGTCATTTTCACAGATGACACCGCGCACCCTGCACCAGTATAGACCAATAGCCAAGTTCTGTGCAGATCCACATTTCATCTATATCACTGCGTGTAGAGATGATAACAAGGAATAGTTACAGTAATATTACAAGTTGACAGATGAATACATGGAGCAGATCACAAAGTAGTGGCTGGAGGAATTCCTCGTACCTATTACTGATGCAGAACTCTCCAACAATGACACCATAGGAAGCCCCATGGTCACCCAAGTCAAGCATGTTGGACAGTCCAGTGCGACGAAGAAGAAGATGAAGCAGGAAGAAGTCCAGGATATAGAAACCGATGAGGATGACAATGGCTCTAAAGAAAATGGAGCTGGCTCACTAGGAGGAGGAGGAGATGAAGAAGATGGACAAGGAGGAGGGGATGAGAAAGGAGGAGGTGAAGCTACTGTAAGTTTTAAACCTATGAAGTGTCAATTGTTTCCAACAACACCTTCTTTTCCTCAACCATGTCTCTCAAAAAGTGATACTGAACATCAATATGCTTTGTCTTCGAATGATAAGCTGGATTCTTTGCCAGGAATATTGCACTCCGACTATCACAGTCTAATCTCACTGCTTGTTGTACCAACCCAATACCTGAACAAAATCTTTGTAACCATACTACTTCCTTGCTTGCATGAGTGGCTGCCATGTATTCAGCTTCTATAGTTGAGAGTGCCACTACAGCCTATCTTTTTCTCATCCAACTGATTTCTCCTCCAAATAGGTTAAACACATACCCACTTGTATATCTTTTGCGATCTAAATCTCCAGCCCAGTATGCATCAACAAAGCCATGTATGTCCACCACTCTGTCCAATCCTAGTCTTCCTTGGTAGCACAATCCATAACTGGTGGTTCCACGAAGATACCTGAAGACCCTCTTTACTGCTGCTCAATGCTCCTTCCCTGGTTTTGACATATACCTTCTCAAAACTCCCACTGCATGTGCAATGTCCGGTCTCGTACAAACCATTGCATACGTCAAACTATCAACTGCACTGGCATATGGAACATGGGACATGTCCTCTTCTTCTTCCTATGTCTTGGGACACTGATCTGCAGATAACTTTACACCTATAGGAATAGGAACCTTGACCGGTTTACTTCCATTCATGTTAAACCTATGCAATATCATTTCAACATATTTTCTTTGATTCAACCAGAGTTTCCTATTTGCACGATCTCTTTTAATCTCCATTCCCATAATGAAGTTAGTAGCATCGAGATCCTGCATGTAAAATTTGGAGGATAGCTGGGATTTCACCTCCTTGATAACATCCATGTTATTTCCTACCAACAACATGTCATCAACATACAACACTACATAAATGAAGTGATTACCAACCTGCTTGGAATATACACAGTGATCAGCCCTGCTTC
>ML776682.1:2864118-2884756 GCA_009831015.1 Picea engelmannii | reverse complement strand
GGTCAAGATTATGTGGTTCATGCTCATCATGTTAAAGTAAATAAAACACTTCAAACAATGGAACAATTAAAGAAGGCAGTGCAAGCAAGCAACAAACCAATAATTGTTTCAAATGAAGTAATTGATCTTAAGCAAGAACAAGACATGGTTGTTGAATGGAAAATCAATCATAAGTTGCCTCAAGATAAGCTCATGTCGTGCAAATACTTCAAGTATATCAGCTCATTTGCAATCGTCTTTTTGATACTGTCATTAGTAATGTTTTCTACATGGATGATAATGGCTTCAGTAAGATGTAACAGGGTTCAAATGGCTAACAATATACTGTCAGTTGTCATGATTGTGTTACAGTTGATCTTGATGAGACAGGTGCACAAGATAGAGTTCAGAGACAGCAGACAAGTTGATTGGCCTATCCCAAGCTTGTTGACTGGTCAGTAACCTTTTGGGGACCAAAAGGTCTTTTTGTGGGGGGGTGTGATCCAAAATTGGATCCAAAAGCCCGACAGGGCTTGAAAAATGCTCAAAATGAAAGTGCTCGGAATGCAACGAAAGCAGTGCCATTGCGTTCGTCTCGTCTTCTTGATTCCGGCGATATATTTACTTCGTCAAATGGGTTCCGTATGAGCAAGATATCGCGTTCTGTCCAAAAAGTCAAACAGGCAAAAACAGGGGATGATTGTACAGTCCGTACAGTCCATGTGGCATGATGACTGTACAGGCCTTACGGCCATACAGTTGACATGGAAACCCCGGGAGGTGACACATGGCATCTCTAGGAGGTGACATGTGTCAGGCATATTTGGGCGTATGGGCAGACAGCTGGACCAATCAAGGGGTGACACGTGGCACGGATGACGTCAGCAGCTGATGTGGCAGGCTGACAGGGCAGTATGACATCTAGTAGGTGGCAAGCACGTGGACCATTTAGCGACTGATGCATGGTGTATTTTGGTTGGTTGTTGAGGTGCCACGTGGCCCAGTCATGGGCTACCACATGGCACCCCGTGATTGGTTCATGGGTTTTTATAAAATGTTGTGGTTTCGCCGAGGGTCGAACCCGTGGCCTGTTCTTCGGGGTATGGACTGGCGGGGCTGGGCTAACCACCTGCCCCATGGTGGTTCTTAATAGTTGTATATTAAACATTATATTTATGTTTAAACAATGTTTGAATCGGCGGGGGAAAAGGGCCGGGGCTTAGCCCCAACCCTTGGTTTCACCACTCGGATATGACCACGACCGCGGGGAGTGGAGGATAGGGCCTGGCCCCCAGTTCATGGGTGGCTCCATGTGAACTGGGCATTAATCTAAAATGGGGCGTGGGAGTTATGGGTTTAGCCACAGTTCTATCCACTTGCCACAGGACCGAGAGTTAGCGCGAAAGGGCAGGGCCAGCGCATAGCCCGAGGGGCTAGCGCTCGGCCACATGGCCCATATGACCATGCGAAGAGGGGGCGCGCACCGAATGAAGAGGGATAATGCCCAAATTTTGTACAATTTTGGGTTTTATACCAAAGTTTTGGATTTTTTTTGGTTTTAATGCCTGATTTTTATTGATTTTCTCCATTTTTGGGAGATATTGGGCATTTTTGGAGCCCAAATTTTGGGAGGAAGTTGGAGATGAGAAACCAAATTCAAATCTATATAAACCAGGACCGTTTGAGGCCATGGAGGACATTCAAGAGCAGTCAGAGCAGAGTTATGATGAAGGGAAGCCAAGCCAAAGCCATTTTTATGCATGGAAGCCATTGAGGAGCAGACACTGTCGGGCCATTTCTGGGAGCTCTGGACGTCCATTTTGCGTGTCATTTTTTTTGCAAGGTTCTTGAGATCTGGAAGAACATGACCAGATCAGTATTGTAGCCAATTGGCACTGCTGCGATGTATTTTTGAGATTTTGAACAAAAATAAAGAAGCCTCCCCCACAGAGACAAAGGCCCGGAGACGTAGGCAAAAGTTGTGCCAAACTCCGTTATCAATTTGTGTGTTATTGTTTGCTGTCTATTATTTCATTTAAGATATGAAAATGTTTATATGGATGTTATAATTCCTCTTCTTTCCTCATTCTCTCACTAAGTTTCTCAAATGGTTAATTAACGCATGCAAAATTAAAACTCAACCATAGTCATTAAAAGATCCTATGGATCAATTGTTGAAGCATCGAACCCTGGGTCTAATCATGTTCCAACAGATAGCATCTTGCGAATATATGTGCTAGAACATGAAATACTAAGGGTTTTAGTATAATCCCATGAGGGGATAGCAGGAGGACATTACGCAAGAAAATCTACCATGGAGAAGGTATTGCGCGCAGGACTATGGTGGTCGACCATTCACAGAGACTCAAAGGAGTAATTTCAGAGATGCAATGTCTGATAGAGGGTTGATAGACCCAATAGAAGGGACGAGATTCCATTGTGACCACAAGTAACATTGCATGTATTCAACAAATGAGAAATCGACTTTGTGGGACCAATCAAACCACCAACAAAAAGAACAGGAGCATGGTACATTATCACCGTGACATAATACCTAACAAGATGGGTGAAAGTAGCACCAGTGAAGGATTACAACATAGAAACAATAACACACTTTCTATTCAAACAAGTAATCACTAGATTTGGTTGCCCCAGAATTGTGATGAGCAGCCAAGGCACTCACTTCATTAACAACACTATTAAGGCTACGACTGAATAATTTGAAGTCCATCATCAAAAGAGCACTCCATATAACCCACAGGCAAGTGGAACAGAAAAATAATTTAACAAAATCCTTGAGAATGCACTGACAAAGATCTATAATGTCAACAGGGACGATTGGAACCTCAAAATACCAGCAATGTTGTGGCCATACAGGACCACATGCAAGAAGTTGACAGGGCACATGCCATTAAAACTAGTATATGGACAAGAAGCAATGGTGTCATTATAATTTTGGGTACCCAGTCTGCATGTAGCTGCGATTACACACATGACAGAACGAGGCATAGTGCATGACAAAGTGAATCAGTTGTTGACCATGGAGGAAATTAGGATCCTATCAGGGTTCCACCAACAACTTTAGAAAGAAAGGGACAAATATTGGCATGACAGACATATTAAGAAGAAAATTTTCAAGTAAGGAGACATAGTATTTATGTATGACAAAAAATCCATTTAGCATCCAAGAAAACTCAGAATGCACTGGTTGGGACTGTACGAAGTAAAAACTGTCATAGATGGGGGAGATTTATAGTTGAAAGACTTAGGAGGCACAGAACTCAAAGGGATGATCAATGGGAGTCGACTAAAGCTATACAAGGACAATCGACCACCCATAACTTGAAAGTCACTGCGTAGTTTGAAAAAAAAAAAAAAAACAAGTAGAATATTAAACAGTACCAACAGAGGTACAATGCGCCGAAAGGAGAAGGAGCACGCACACTTAGGAATACACCAAGACATATATGGCATAGACCCAAGTAGAGTGTGCAGGGTTTATTAGCGATGATACTGTAGTACAAATAGTAGACACACTCAAGGAGAAGACCGTGCAAGCTCAAATGCAAGAAAAGGAGCTCAGGGAGAAGTTCCAAGCGATCACCAGGGAGATTGATGAAGCACACAAAGGTTAGATGTCTTGGGACAAGCCACATGTCAGTGTTGGGGGACTATTGGAATTAGACTGAAGTGGAAAGAAATGTTATTTTGGGAAAGAAGGCATGCACGAGGGAAGCGACAACTGGAAGGAAGAGTAGCAGTCACGCATGCATGGAATACCTAATGACGTTAGGGTTAGGGTTTTTGCAATACATCATAATGGTTGGTGAGTCAAAAACTTATATATATAGATAGCTAGGTCTCATAGAGGGAGACCAGAGTCAAACAGGATATAGCGAGTCTAGAGGAGGAGTCCTGTTTTGATAGCTAGTTGTAATATTTTTCTATACCACCTAATTTTGTAAGTTGTTGAGCTAGAGAGGAGTAAGGAACATGGATATTGAGGGTTAGATCACAATATGAGGAGCCTGATGTGATCTATTCCACTTCATAATAGATCTCAACCCGAATGCAAAGAGTTGTAAAGCACATGATGCTCTAGTTTTGGAACTGCTATAATAAAAGAGCTTAAGAGCCAGATCTTTGTGGACGTAGCCCAGGAGGGGGTGAACCATGGTAAAACATGTGTTATGTGTTTCACTACTATTCTAAGTAGATATTAGTATGATGAATGAATGAGTTTATTATATTCCATGCATGAGCGTGAATGACAATTTACTTCTTTAAGAAGTTAAATAGAACTCTCAATGCACATTTCTCAGATCTCCACTCAATCCTAGACTGCAAACACTTGAGTATTGTAGTCACCCATTAAGACTATATTGACTGAGACTATGCAATGCACTATGTGCGTTGCGTTACCTTCTATTTTACCAGGAGGGCCGATAGTTTTAGAGGTTTTGTTGGAACCCTATTAGACATAAACCCTCATTCAAACAAGTTAAAGATACAAACGTAGACATATAGATAAATAGTAACCAATAGGCAACGTCTATCAAATTGAATGTCAAGTACTCTTGAAGCACCTTTGCATTAATCGCTCCAATTGGCAACGTCGAGGAAATTGAATTTCCCATACACAGGAAGCACCATTTCATTTAAATCACAGCTCGGGTAGCTTCTCCAAGAAGCTTCACGACACTTTCTATATAAGCGAGGTACACAGTAAACATAAAGCTTATTGTGAAATTGTGAAATCACAGAGAGATGGAGCATACAAAGTGGAGAGTGATTTAGCAAGAGATACGTGGAAAACCAGTTCAACAGAAGTCTCCATTAACCACTATGGCACCACCCAAGTTCGGTGCGTCAAGCCAAGCCAACAGGAAACCTCAAAGCCACCATAGAGCACCACAACAAACACAGGAACCTACAAAGGACATAGAATTCATCAACTTGAATGAAATTCCCTCACCCCATGTGGAACCAACAATCCCCACACTCGTGGTGGAGGAAACTCAACCAACAACAACAGTTGGCATGGACGTTGACATGCAGGAAACTTAACAGGGTCAATAGGTTGAGGACGCAAGTAATCTTTTGCAACCTGCAAATGGTGAAGGAGCCCAAAGGGTAAATGGGACAACCCCAAAGAACATAGAAGTTGTCGCGCCAAGAGAATCACACATAGTAGAGCCTGTGCAGCAGCAGGAGGGGCTAGTAGAAGATTTTACTGACTATCCATAAGCTTACGCTGATGAGAGAACAATGGAGGTTGGAACCTCAAGCCAACCACCACAACGAAAGGGAAAACAACCCATGGCAAGGTCACCACGCAAAAAATATGCAACAACCATAGTCTTACTGTGTATTCCTAAAGGGGTGCAGGCCACGCCTAACCTTCTAGGATACATGGAAAGACTATGCTACTTGGACCACGATGTGGCCGACGTGGAAAAATTCCTGTAATTTTCAAGGCAGGTATACCTTAACAACATAAGTACAGGCCCCTTTGGTAATCCAATTTTACAACCGAAACAATGGGCAACTGGACTAGTCAACACCAGAATATTAAATATTCTAGATATTTCACATTTTGGAAGGGCTCGAGACATAAAGAACTGTGTCAAATAGTTAATGGAAGTCACCCACGATGTTTACCTATGGTTGGAAGAGGCTATCTCCATAGATGTGGAGCTCATTTATTTCATCATAGGTCTTCCATCTAAGGGGAATAATCCCACGTAGTACCTCGAGGACAAAAAAAAGGAGAAGGAATTGGAAGAGGAGATGAAAAAGACATATGGCACATAGAGAGGGTCGAACATAATCATCATCAAGCACATCAGTGATGCAACAACCAGGCTGGCTACAAACCTCATGGTTTTAAAACTGCTCAGGAAATTCCACAAGGAGGAAGTCCCTACCAGGGTCGTCGCGAATGCAACATAGTATGCAGAGGGCACTATGCTCAGCTAGGCCCCGTATTTATTAAATTTGTTCCTAGACGACTGAAAATATGCACAGGATCTGGGAACAGAGTTTCATTACTCTCGACTACTATTATTGATCGCCTTTATCGGATGGAGGGAGCCCTAGTACACATATTTTTGTGAGTGAACCAGTCATTTTCATGTAGTGCAGTACACATTGTTCAGGAACAGGTCAGACCCCAAAATCAAAAGTACCAATGCAAACACGTTCATGCAATACTATAACAAGCTCCAAGAGAGTATTTCCAACACTTGGAAAAGTACTCCAAAAGTGATTGCACAATATCGAGACATCGCAAACTTCAAAGAAACCAGGCACATTGTATGGATCCAACCATGAAGGGATCCTGAGAAGGAATGGATGCAACTTAGATACTACGTCAAGGAAGAAGAAGTAGATATGGAAATAATGGATTGGAAAGATGACTAGAGAATTCCAATCCTCATTCAAGAGATGCCTACAAGTACGTGCGCCGACCCAGGGTAAGTTCAGACAACTGTCAGGGATAAAGTGGCACATAAAAAACCAAAGCCAAGTCAAAATCTGGCACAACAAACGATGGGGGGTTCACTAAAGAAAGGTACACATGATGGAAAAAAGGACACTACCCAAGAATCAAAAGAACCGGAAAAATGGGTTGTGAAAGCACAAGGAACCCCATCGAATGAGACCCCACAGGGACAAAGCCAGACTAAGAGGCAAATCATACACACTGGGGGTGCACATAAAAAGGCTAAGGCGCACAAGCAGCCACTAGAATATAAAATCACAGAAGACGAAGTTGGTATTGTCACGGAAAGATTCCAAGACCATGCAACTGAGGAGTTTGAATATGCCCAACACCAAAGAGGTTGCATTCAGGATGAGTTGGCCTACATAAGGAAGTTCCTAGAGCAGATACGAGGTGTACAAAGGGAGGATAGGGGAATACAATCATTCTCTGCAACATTAGAAGAAGAATCCAGGATTGCGTCAAGTGAGCATGATATTATCCAGACCATAGGACAGGCGAGCCCAGCCTTCCACATTACACCCAGTATGCTGCGCATGGATGATATTGTAGCCCAAACACCCTTGAAATATCTAGCGTAGATATAGTTGGTAATGGAGCAGATACCAACCAAGGAACTGTACAAACTCCAGGTAAGTGTCATGTAGAAGGTCCAGTCGCGTGCACGAACAGAAGCAACAAAGTTGCAACATACAAAGGAGAGAAAAGAGGCATTGGAATTGGTGCTCGATCAGGTCAAGATCCATACCAAAGATGAGAAAGATCACATAGATAGGATCGAGAAGGAAGTGGCTACAGCCTATGACAGAATCCTGAATATCATGCAAATAACACAGCCAACCATAGCGTATAAGATTGATCATATTGTGCAAACAATTGATCAATATAGGAAGGAGATCGAAAAAATATGGGAACAAATCATTCCTACAACCCCCCAAGAGGTGAAGGAACAAAGGAGGAAAGAAGCTGTAGGACACATGGAGGAAATGGAAGGACAAGTCAATGTATCTGTGGGCTTGTTTGATAGTTCGATGCAACTATGGACAGCACTAGAATTAGATGAATAGGTCTAGCACTGGGACCAGGAAGAGGAAAAGATATCCAGGACCTCATGCATAGGCAGAAAACAATGAAGATCATCGAGCACCTTAGAGGAGTACAAGACATGAAGAAGCTGCAAGAAGAGTTAATAGTTTCACAGACGTAGAATAAGGACCGACAATCTCAAATGGAACCTCTCTAAGAGCTAACTGGAGAGTTCATTGCACAGGCAAAGGAGGCAAAGAAGAACATGGCACAAACACAGATAGAGTGCGCAAAAATCAACAGGGAGTATATTATAGTGCAAGTGATAGATGCACTCAAAGAAAAGGTTGCACATGCTCAAATACAAAGAATGGAACTTGCAGATGAGTTCCACACCCTAGTAGGAGTTGTTAAAGAAGTGTGCAAAGAATAGGTGGCTCAGGACGAGCCACATGTCAGTGTTGGGAGCCTATTGGGTGCAGACCCATTTTGGGAAAAAGGCCATTTTTGGAGAGAAAAGCACGAAGTGGAAAAAAGACAGCTGGAAGGAAAAGAAACATGTACGAGGGAAGCATGGGAGGTGCGCATGTAATGGAGGCCTAACTACATTAGGGTTAAGGTTTTTGAAAAATATTGTAATGGCTGATAAGCTAAGAATATGTATAAGTAGCACCTAGGAGTTCTAGGAAGGGAGAGAGAGAGGAGTGAGAAATGATAGAACTGCAACATTTTGTAAGCTGGTGAGATAGATAAGAGTTAAGCAACTCGATCCTGAGGGTTATATCATAGGCTGAGGAGCCTAGTGTGATCTAGTTATCCTCACAAGGATTGGGAAGCATGTTGAGATTGTAAGATACAAGATTGTAAATGTGTGTGGCACGATAGATTGCTGAGACATAATAAAAGAACTCGAGAGACAAATATTTGTGGATGTAGCCCGGGGGGTGAACCATGGTAAAACTTGTGTCATGTGACTGAATTTTATGCATCTCCATTATTTTTAATTATTAAATGCTAGATAAATGAATGAAGGAACTAGTTAGATCTGATATTTCACATGCATGAGTAAGAGTGAATAATTAATTCATATATTAGACTAATTAAATCAAGATCACAAGGCACGACCACATATCCCCACTTATAACTAGGTTGTAATCATCTTAGTACTCCATCCACCCATAGAAATATCTTGGGTGAGACTGCATAGTGCACTCTGTGTACTATGATGCCTTTTGGTTTACCAGGGGGGGCGATAGTTTTAGAGGGATGTTGTTGGAATCTTGTTATATCTGAACCTGGGTCAATGCATGATGGTAAATTAATATCATAGTAGATAAAATATTAAAACCAATAGCATGGAAAGGCATGGAAATGCAAGGCACTACAAGGCATGGCATACCAAGTGAAGGAAAGGCAAGGAAAGGCATGGTGAGGCGAGTGAAGAAAAGGCAAGGAAAGGCATGGAAAGGAAATGCATGGCAAGGCAAGGCAATGATCCAGGTGGATAGTGGTGGCCACCTACCTATTACAACTGGCTCCTCTTAACGATTTTTAGTTCAACATGTTCTTCTTTGTAATTGTGAGTTCTACACTTCTGGGCTTGTCTGAATCCATAAACATATTCCAAATGGATATTGGTGGCCTCCCACCTATTCCAACTGGCTTATTTTGTATGTTTTCATTTCAACACATATTGATGTACCTCCAGGTCCGTTTTGGGTCCCTAAACAATGTTTATTTGTCTCTCCATAGTCAAACTGTAGACAAAGTCAAATTTTGATGTTGTAATGTGTAGTTCTCTTAAATACCTTTCCAACGGGCTATCATGCACCTAAAACAAAGGTCGTATGAAAAATTTAGGACCCCAGGAATTTGAGGTACCAACTTACCCATAGGGCCCACATAAGTTTTGGCATTTCATCTCCTAAGGTTAGGTTTTTGGATGTCTATGGTTTTGGAATTCATGAGTAATATTAAAAAGGCCTCCAGAGCCTCATTATAATGATTTTTCTTAGGCGGATGCACGTAGCAGCCACATCTCTTCTTAGATATAGCTACAACCATTCAAGCAAGTGTTTTAGTTTTGCAGTTTTACAATTTTTGCCTGTTTCATTTATTCAATAGAATATATTGTTCACTGGATATCTGTGTTTTTCTTCATATCTCTTTGTTTATTGTATTTGGTTTGTTAATCATCTTGTTTCACTCCTAAATTTAGATCAGTGGTATTAGGGCAATCTGCTCTTCATTTATTTTTCTTTATGTATGTCCCCGACAAGATCTAGGTACAAGAAGTTGGGACTTGAATCAATTGATTCATTGCAACATCAGTTGCATCGAACCCGAAAAAACCCATGGGGGGTGAAAATAAGAATGATGGAGCAAGAGATCCTTTTAAATTTTTTCTCAAGAAATCCCTTGCGCGACAAAGGAACAAAATGATGGACAACTTTGTATAGATCCTTCGGTGACTGCCCACATGAGAAGCATCTTCATCAAGTGGCCATACAACCCCCTTCAAGGTACATGTAAATTTCGATATTCCATTATTTGAAGGACTGATAGACGCAGATGTTGTAGATAAATGGTTGAATCTACTCGAAGGGTATTTTTCGGTTCACAATTTTTTCGATAGGTAAAAGATCCCTTTTTCACTCCTCAAGGTCATCCCTCATGTTAAGGACTAGTGGGATACTTACTCGGAGCAAAGGGCCATAGAGGAATTTACAATATTTGTGGTTTCCCCTACATGGGATTCCTTTCGGGATGCCATTAAATAGCAATACTACCCCATTGGAAGTTACAAGGACCAGTACACTAGATGGACCACCCTGCATCAAGAAAGGGACCAAACTGTACCAGATTTCACCAATATTTTCCATACCCTGCGCACCAAACTGGGTATCAAAGACTCTGATCGACATTTGGTGCTCAAATACCACAAATGTTTGCATAGATACATTCAAACCGAAATGGATTTTTTGGACATCCCCTCCTTGGGTACGACTTATAGATATGTTGTCAAGATTGAGCAGAAATTTAAGTAGAAGAGACAAGAGCTAGGATCTGCAAATTCCTCACTGCCGAAGTAGGGAAAAGGTGACCCCAACCCATAGTGCAAGGGATAGAGAAAACATGGCCACTCTCAATACAACCATTCCAAGATACAACACAAGAATGGAAATGAAAATACAAAGGACATAGGAAAATGGTGTGAA
Organism: Picea engelmannii; assembly: GCA_009831015.1. Classification (NCBI taxonomy): domain Eukaryota; kingdom Viridiplantae; phylum Streptophyta; class Pinopsida; order Pinales; family Pinaceae; genus Picea; species Picea engelmannii. The sequence continues at coordinate 2,874,028 of ML776682.1, read as the reverse complement.
TACCATAAAATCCCTTGGCACAACACTGAAGAATGTTGCTCCAAGAAGTCACTTGTGGTCGAGTTGAAGGCGTCCGATTCCAAGGTTGATTCTAACTTCAAATCAAATCCAGAAGGAGGGAAGTGGATCATCGATGTTGAACCCAGTGCCATTGTCGCTACCACCAAAGTACAACCAAGAGAACCAAAAGAACCAAAGGAAGGGGAATGCCTCTTTCACTCATAGATGTGGGTAAATGGGGCTCCGCTCCATTTCATTGTCAATGGCAACAGTCAAAAGAACCTAATCTCAATAGAGGTCGTCAAGCGATTGGGCCTTCCAATGACACTACTCTCGCATCCCTATACCATCGATTGGATTTGCAAAGGAAGATATCTTCATGTCATCTAATAGTGTCGTATCCTTTACAACATCAAGCCTTTCAAAGATGAGGTATTGTGTGATATTTCTCCCCTTAAATTTTTTATATTCTTTTAGGAAAACCATATTTTTGGAAGCGTCATGTTGTGTATGAGTCTAGACCTCATAGTGTTATTATTACTTTGGGTAGACAATTGTACAGGATACCATAGGTAGCATTGCCTACCGTTATTTATTCAATCTCTGCTAAGAGATGCGGTAAGGTCATTTCACAGACTAGTAAGTTATTCTTCTTTGTGATCTATGCTCATAGTAAGCAGAAGGTCACTGCCACATCCATGGCCTCTACACAAAACCTATCTTTGTAGCACTACCAACTCAAGAATCCAATTGATCTAACCCCTGGTGCACCTCTTCCTAATGGACTAGTCTATCGTCACTCGTTGATGGAAAATGACAAAATCAAGTGTCAAATCCAATAGATTATTCAAAAGGGGCACATAAGATCCATCTCCTCCCTTTTAGGAAGATCTATTGTACTGGTGAAGAAGAAGGACGGGATCTGGTGAATCTGAATTGATTATAGATAATTAAACAAAATCACAGTCAGGAACTGGTACCTAATTCCCAGGATCGATGACCTTCTTGACCAAATCAAGGGGCAGAATTTCTTTAGCAAGATTGACCTAAAGTATGACTACCACCAGGTTCCCATTGAACCAACTGATGTATAGAAGAGAACTTTCAAATCTAAAGAAGGTATCTTCGATTGGTTGGTCATGACCTTTGGCTTAACAAATGCACCAACCACTTTCATGAGGTTCATGCATGATGTATTGAGAACCTTCACCAACTTTTTTGTGGTAGTATATTTGGATGACATCCTCATCTTCAACAAAACTTGGGAGGAGCACATGTGGTATATTCAACAGGTCTTGAGCACTCTACAAAAACACAAACTATATTCCAACATGGAAAAATGATCCTTTTGCATGAACATGGTCCAATACTTAGGATACATTGTTGATGAGAATTGGGTACATGTTGATCCAGCTAAGATCCAATTCATCCGTGACTAGCCAACCCTGACCACACTAACTGAGCTTCAGAGCTTCTTGGGATTGGCCAATGTCTATCGACAGTTCATGTTGGGATTCTCCCATATTTCATGGGCCCTCATCCAAGTGACCAAAGGCCTTGGAAGGGAAATGATCATGTGGGGGAAGGAACAACAATGAGCATTTGATGATCTGAAGAATCTCTTATGCTTAGCGCTAGTACTCTCCTTTCTCGATCTGAAACAACCATTCAAGATTGATACTGATGCATATGACGATGTTGTAGGTGCAGTTCTCAGTCAACACGGTCATCCGGTGGCATACCATAGTGAGACACTCTCAGATACTGTCCGAAAATACCCCACCTATGATAAGGAAATGTATTCCATTGTACAATCATGTCATCAATGGAAACATTACATTATGGGAAAGGATATAATCATCCACATTGATCACAAGGCTCTGTAGTTCATATAGACACAGGGAAAATTATAGAATGACTGCCATCGAAAGTGGACCACCTACCTGCAACAGTTCCATATCAACATCAAGTATAAGACAGGGAGTAGAAATCGTGTCGCGGACTACCTCAGTCAACCTTCAGAGGTTTCACTCACCACTATTCTCCATTCTTGTGGACACGAGACATTTGAGTGGCCCCAACTTTATCAGCAATATCCATACTTCTCCACCACCTATCATATCTTAGGCACAAGCATGAATGTCACCGATTTTTACATTCAGGACATATTTTTATGCCATCTAGGCCATCTCTATGTTCCTTCAAGTGAGCATGAAAAATTGATTTGGGAATCCCACTATAGTCGGATGGCAGGACATTTTGGCATGGAGAAAACTGTGGTCGTTCTATAGAAACATTTTTATTGGCAAAAACATCTATAGTACATCAACAAGTATATCAGATCTTGCACTGTCTGTGCCATTTCCAAACCAACCATCAAGAAGGAAGTCTTATACACCCCTCTTCCAACTCCCTAGAAGCCTTGGGAATCCATCTCGATGGATTACATGTCTAGCCTTTTGTCCACCAAGAAAGGCAATGATTGTGTATTTTTTGTCGTTGATCGATTTTCGAAGATGGATATCCTCACATCCTGCAAGAAGAATATCACAATGGAAAATACTACCAATCTCTTCCTCGAATGGGTGTGGGTCCATTTTGGGATACCACACACCATCATCTTTGATTGGGACAATAGATTTCTCAACACATTTTGGTTGAGTCTCTGGTCACTATTGGACACCAAGCTCACTAAATCCACTGCTTTCCACCCGCAAACAAATGACCAAACATAGGTCATCAATCATATGATTTTTCACATCCTACGCATGTACAAATCTAAGAATCTACATACATGGGATGAGAGTCTCCCTTATGTTCAACACAATTACAACAGGGCTCTCCATAGCTCCACCGATCATATCCCATTTTAGGTGGGGTTGGGATTCCAACCCTTCAGTCCCATTGATGTTGCACTACCTCTTGTAACCACATAGACAAACTATTCCCATGCTCATTTTGAGACCGACAAATCCACCAGATTCATTGAGTGGATTCAACACATCTTCCAATATGTCCATGACATTTTGCAGAAAGCCAATGCTAAGTAAAAACAACACCATGATCAACACAGGGTACCACACCAGTTTCAGGTTGGAGACAAAGTTTGGTTACATTTGCAGAAGGAGCATCTTACAGGGCCCCATCAAAATATCCTCCCCCTTTGCTATGGGCCTTACACTATCACCAAGGTTGTGGGTAGCAATGATTTTGAGATCAACACTCCATCCTTTTTGGCTTGCACCCAATATTCAATGTGGACCTCCTTCGGCCATATTTTCCACCATTATTGGACATTTCAGAGATCGTAGAACAACTAAAACCAATATATCTCAACCCTGACTGCATGGAATAGGCATCCACTGATCAGATCATGGACACATAGGTCAAGGGCACTCGCTAGCAGAGGATCCAAATTTATTGGGTTGTCAAGGCAGGGCAACTCCTACACCAAGGAAAGTGGCTCACACGAGGCCAAATTCAACAGAATTTTTCTCACCTGACGGACGATCTCAACGCAATGGATACCATTTCTTCCTAATAGGGGAGTATTTATCCATGTGGATATTGGTGGCCACCCATCTATTCCAACTGGATCCTCTTGACAATTTTTATTTCAACACGCTCTTTTGTACTTCTTTATAATTGTGGGTTCTACACTTTTAGGGTTTTTTGAAGCCCTACACATATTCTAGGTGGATATTAGTGGCCTCCCACTTAATCCAACTAGCTTATTTTGTATGTTTTCATGTCGGCACATCTTTATGTACTTCCAGGGCCATTTTGGGGCCCTAAACAGTGTTTTTTCTGGCTCGTCACAGTGAAATTGTAGACGGAGTCAAAGTTTTATTATTTAATGTGTATTTCTCTTTAATACCTTTCCAATGGGCTACCACACACCTAAAATGAAGGTCGTATGCAAAATTTATGACCCCAGGAAGTTGAGGTACCAACTTACCCATAGGTTCCCACATAACTTTTGGCATTTCATCTCCTAGGGTTAGGTTTTTGGATGTCTAGGGTTTTGGAATTCGTGAGTAATATTAAAAAGGCCTCTGGAGCCTCATTGTAATGATTATGCTCAGATGAATGCACATAGAAGCCACATCTCTTCTCATAGATAACTACAACCATTCGAGCAAGTGTTTCAGTTTTTCAATTTTACAGTTTCATCCTATTTCATTTATTCAATAGAAGATATTATTCACTCAACATCTGTGTTTTTCTTCATATATCTGTGTTTATTATATTTGATATGTTAATTATTTAATTCTTCTCCTAAATACAGATTAGGAAAGGCATGGCATGGAAAGGAAAGGAAAGTAAAGGCAAGGAGTGGCAAGGAAAACCAAGGCATGGCATGGCAAGGCAAGGAAAGGAAAGGCATGGACAGTGAAGGCAAGGCAAGTGAAGGAAAGAAAAGGAAAGTGAAGGAAAAGTAAGGCAAGGCAAGGCATGGAAAGGAAAGTGAAGAAACACAAGTCAAGGAAAGGCATGGAAAGGCAAGGAAAGGAATGGAAAGGAAATGAAAGGAAAGGCATGGCATGGAAAGGGTATGACAAGGCATGGCATGGGTATATTTTAAGGAAGGGTATATTTTAACAACATTCAAAATATTTTAACAAAAGTCAAAATGAAGAAAAAATTATTCCTTTTACATACCTATGGTCATTCAAGTAGACCATCGGGATCACCTCTAATATTGATGGTCTCCATTAACTTATCATGATCAAAGTAAGGAAAGAAGTATTGTACCTTTGATGAGTTCTTTCTTATCATTGTTTGTAGTTGGAGGTTTGTACCAATAACCAAGTTTGTAAAGTGGTATATGAGTTGACCTATTTTATAATATTGACATACATAACCACCTTTCTTTCGTGTTCTTTCATCATATTCCATATACTCTCCTTTAATAACCATCGACCCAATCGAAAATTCAATGCCTTTAGAGTCTATTACTAATCGCATGAGGGTCTACTTTCCCTCTAATCATTGTGTCATCCAATAATAAATGCCCCATTCATTATTTCTTGGTGCAACCACTACGTATATGTTCTCTTCAAAAAATGAAGTGCTAAAATGCGAGTCCACTTAATGACCAAAGAATAAAACATTAATTCTAGTTATACAAAATTTAACAGAAGGATTAAACAAACCCAACAGTATGAGATCTGAGACATGATCATAATCTGTTGAAATACTTGATTGTTCCTCCTCCAATTAGGATAATTCCATAGTTATACGTTGACCAATGGGGAGTGATACACGATCCCATTTATCAACCCAGACTGTCGATTTGCAATCATCCCATTAATTACTACTATATGGACCATAGAAGAAAGAGAGTTTTCTCGTCCATATTTCAACTATTGCATTGCCTGATGTTCTAACTGAATGGAATCCATGAGTGCCTTGGATTTTGTTTTTCATTCATACCACTATGATCGATCTACATCAAGCACCTCCCAAAAATATCTATGTACATGTCCTTTCTTGTGTGATTGGTCTTCATAGGTTCTTGTTCCCTCTCCCATTACTAAAGAACACCATTCAACAATAAATTTTAAATATTGAATGAGGGAAGTAGTTGTGAACTTCATTTCTTTCCTGGATAACAATATTTTTATGCATGCACTTGCTCCATCATGCTCCACTTTCCCGTGTTTGGCCTCAAAATAGTTCCAAATGTGTGGTACCTTTAGTTTTTCGTGCAACATACACAACCATTGAAATACATGAGCATTTTTTAACTGTCCTATCCAACCATTTGACCAAATCCAATGCTGATCCATCTGTATGTTCTTCTCCTTAAGGTGATTATAGAGCAACTAAAAACAATGTTGTATATAGTCTAAGTAATGGAATCGATCATCACTTATGTATAAGCGATAATCTTTCAATATAACCTTGTTTCTTTCATTACTATTCGTTACATGCATGTATGTGATATGTACCATTATGTTGACCTGCTCTGAGTGATAATATTGGCTTTTAATCTCATTTTGTGGTTGAATGGTGTAGTTCTCAGCAAAATCAACCACTAATAACACAATACCAACAAGAAATGTATCTCTGCATATTCTAAAATTATCTTCCTGCCATCGATCGACATGGACATGCTGAACATAATGGCATATCTTTTTGATGAAGTCCTTCATGAAGTCACAAACTCGTACTTGGGAAGTAACCAATTTTACATTTTTTTCTTTCATGTCCTCCATCAATATCACATGTCACATATTTAAATATTTACAAGGCAACCTCCTTCCTCCCAAATTCATGCTCATCGCTTACATGGATGAACTTTCTCAGTAATGTCATTCCACCACACCTGGGGCATGTCCCATGTAAGCATTTGTTTTTATAAAATGTAAAACCCTTTGGTCCTGTACACAGGATGCTATGAATAAAGTATTTAGATGACGATGGTGAAAATATAATTGGGCATTCCTGCAAAAGGGTGTTATGAAAAACATGAAAAATATATTTATATGTGTTTCATAATAATAACCATACTCAATGTGATATCTACAACAACATGTGTTTATTCGAACATACCAAGGCTTGCATTTATGGAAAGATCTTTGGCCTAAGTTAAGTGCACTATGTACTATTCTGAATCTCTCATACAGTTTTGTTTGTGTAATGTCAAGAAAGTGTTTAATATGGGGCTCATGGTTCGTAGATCCCCTTCTCAATTTTAGTATATCTTTTTGGTTGGAAGAAGGCCTTGCGTTCTCATGCCAAAAAACTTGAACTAGTCCATTAACCGCTCTAATTAACTTCATGTTAGAATGAGGTATCCTACCAGTGAAGGCCCAAAAATATGTTGGGCCCCCTGTTTCGAGGCTATCTCGTCTATGAGAATACTTTCTAAGGTTTTTGACATTGAATTTCAAGAGGTGGGAGGTTTGATGTAGAAAACGATGTTTTCTCATGATCTTGCTAACAATTTATTGTGACAAGACATGTCAGGTTGCATTGTGGTCTTTAGAATGAGATTTCTTACAAATTCTTTTAAAATAATCTACAAGGTTTCTAACAATATGATGACTTGTTTCTACACTTTTGACTGTTTTAATGCCTAAAATTCTCCTAACAACAATCAAACTTCTAGATTTTAACAAAGCTAAAAATAATTGACATTTCGCAGCATCAGATTTTGGTTCAAAATATTATTTAATGATTTTATATGAGTGATAATGAATAGTATGGTTAGGTAACCTACCTTCAAGTGATGTTAGACCAATTTCATCGACCTAAATGTGTTTAGGATTTCTTCACCACAGAGTGCACAATCTAGATAGGGATGATGAACCCCTATTCTCGCACTCTTGACCTCCATGTTGTGTAGTTAACAATGTTGTAGTTCTTTCTCCTTCAATCACTGGCGGATCAACTATGGGAGGAGACTGGACATGGGATTGACTAGTTTCTGGAAAATTTGACTGTCCAATAAGAGATTTCACCATAGGAAATTCTTCACCACAATTTTGTGCATTGGTTGCTTATCCAAATTATTTCATCCATTGTATAATTAACTCCAAGCAAATCATCCATCATCTATTCATCCACATCAAGTTTTATTGATGTGATACTGGATGGATTTCTCTCTAATGAACTCTTGTTCTTTGCTTCTGGTGATGGAGGAGAAACAATAGAGGCATCTATTCCACTAGAAATTGGATTTCCCTCTCCTGAAATCCTATGCTTTGACATACATAACTTTTATTTTTATCTTTCTTCTTCTATATTTTCAATAGATTTATTTTTTCTCAAGGACTTTATTTCTCGAATCTATTGGTTCTCCATGTTTAAAGATAAAAATTGGCTTCCAAATATACAACACAAATTTGTCTTTGTATTATGTAATAAGGCATGACCAAGTGGAAAATTTTGTTTTTGTATTACAAAAGAAGAAACATCTAATAATTCCAATTCCAATTCCAATTTCACTTGGACAAATTTGTCTTCCGATTCCAAGAATATATAAACAACAATTCCAATTGCACTTGGACAAATTTTTCTTCCAATTCCAAGAAGACACAAGAAGATACAAACAACAATTCCAATTACACTTGGACAAATTTGTCTTTCAATTCCAAGTAGACACAGGAAGATACAAACAACAATTTCAATTACACTTGGACAAATTTGTCTTCCAATTCCAATAAGACACAAGAATATACAAACAACAATTCCAATTTCACGTGGACAAATTTGTCTTCCAATTCAAAGAACACATAAGAAGATACAAGAAAAAATTCCAATTTCACTTGACAAATTTGTCTTACAAATTTCCTACATTGGTTTGGAAATAGCAAAAAATTCTCTATGAATATAACAAGAACAATAAAGTAAGTAAAACATGTATGTGTGGGGTATTTTTGTCTGAAGCTATCACGTATTTTTGTAGGCCATAAGATATATGAGGTGGGGTGTGATTGGCACAAAACAATGCCTAGCAGGAACACGTGCACATTCCTAGAACGCGTGCACATTCCTTTTGAGCATAAACGACCAACAACTACAACTCATTCAATTCATAGGAGCATGTGCATGCTCTTAATGAAATGGATATAAAATTTATTATAGACCAAACATATTTATGAATAAATATGTATAGGGGTATGGGGACAACTAAGGCCTAAGGAGTTAGGATTGAAAGTGTTTTCAAGGATAGAGAAATGGTTAGAGAACCAAGATGTGGGTGATGTGGGTGCAAGGGTTTTACACAAGGTATATGCATAGTGCACTCAGGGATAGAGTGTAGAGGAATTTAAGGGTTGAGTATAAGTTATACCTAGGCTTAGATGGAGCTAGGGGGATCTATGTCATGGTCTACATCAAGCTCTAGGTCATTGTATAAATCTAGATCTAGCTCTATGTCATGGTCTAGGTCATGGTCTACGTCAAGCTCTAGGTCATCATCTAAATCTATCTCTAGCTCTATTTCATGGTCTAGGTCATGGTCTAGGTCTATGTCATGATCTATGTCATGGTCATCGTATAGGTCTAGGTCATGCTCTACGTCTTGCCATGTCTAGGTTTAGGTCTAGGTCTTGACATGTCTAGGTTAAGGCCATTTCTTTCCTTGTGATGTAGGGAGGGGGGCTACCAAGAGAGGAATAAAGAGAGTGTGAGAGGGGGAGAGGGGAAGAAAAAGAGAGTGAGGGACAAGGATACAGAGAGGGGGGGTGGGTAGAGAGTGAGAGAGTGAGAGTAATATGGGGGTACATGGTATATGTCAAGCTCTAGGTCATCATCTAAATCTAGATCTAACTCTATGTTGTGGTCTAGGTCATGGTCTACATCAAGCTCCAGGTCATCGTCTAAATATAGCTCTCACTCTATGTTGTGGTCTAGGTCATGGTATAGGTTTCTATGTCATGGTCTACACCATGGTCATCGTATAGGTCTAGGCCATGCTCCAGGTCTTTCCATGTCTATGTATTTCTTGTTTAGGTTTAGGTCTAGGTCTTGACATGTCTAGGTCAAGGCCATTTCTTGACATGTATAAGTAATCCATTGGGAGAAGAATAAAAAATTAACACTCAGCTTACAGGAGAGGCTACATTTCTGTGTTTCACGTATCCTTTATTCATTGTGAGACATTCCTCGCCTTTATATGGACAAAGAGAGAGAGACGTAGAAATATGGGAAAAGAGAAGGAGGTACAGAGGGAGAGAGAAAGAGAGGAAAAGAGAGAGTGAGAGTGAGAATAACAACAAGGAGAGAGAGAAAGAGGTGGTAGATGTGGGTGGGAGGGAGAGAGATAGAGGGAGGAGGGGGTAGAGAGAGAATGTGTGCATGTGAGAGGGGGCTAAGAGAAATAAAGAAAGGAGGGATAGACAAGGAGTGTTTGAGTGTGTGAGAGGGAGGGTGAGGGAGATAAAGAGAGGGGGTAGAG
>ML776682.1:2777598-2802447 GCA_009831015.1 Picea engelmannii | reverse complement strand
GATTATTTAAATAATCAAGAGAAGTGACAAAATCAAGAAATGATAAAGTAAGGTGACAAAATCAAGAAGGAATATTTAAATGTTAAAGTATTGGAGAACTTTCTATTTATGGAAAGTGGTTAAACCTAAAATAAGGAAAATAGCTTAAGTGACCTAGAAATGGGTTAAGTGACCTAAAAATGGGATAAGTGACCTAAAGGATGAAAGTATAAATAATATAGCAATGGTCTCTTGTAGATCATCCTTTTTGTGTATCAATGGAGAGCTTCTTGTGGGAATATATTTTGGAGTATTGATGGAGAGCTTCTTGTGAGAGCTTCTTGAGCATTTTTGGTGTGGAAAACTTGAGGATATTGAAGATATATAGGTGAAACCAAGTATATATAAGCCAAAACTCTGAGGAAAGGGAAGAAAAGAAGGTCGAAATGCAAGGAAGGATAAATTCTTTTGATGGTGCTTTCTAAGGTATGTTATTTATAGGTCATCTCACCATTTTCGCTATAACTTTTTTTCTATAATGATTCAGATCCTGAAATTGCTATGCCGATGAGAAAACATAGCCAAGTATCCATGGTTAAACATTCAGCTTGTGGGTCGTTGTATTTTGGGAGTTACACTCCGTGGAAAATAGGGTTTGTGGCTAGTCCTGAAACTAGTCAAAATCAAGTGTTTTGGGTAAAAATGTCATAACTTCTTCATAACAGATCCAAATTTAGTGAGACAAATTGTGTTGGTTATATTACAGTATGCAGTATTCTCTATAATGGTTTCATATCTATTCATTAAATATTTTGTGCGGGGCACGCTCTACAAGTTCGCTCTCTAGAATAAGCCAGAATTCAGCAAGGTATGCCATTTTTGCTATAACTCCTTTTATGAGAGGTTCCAAGTAGTGCCACTTGGAGGAATTGAATTAAACACACTGAAGAAAAGTGATTATCAGTTTCATATCTTTATTCAGTACAGGTACAAAGTAATGATTATTTCAAGTTAGGGTTGTTGACTAATCCAAAACTAGTAATGGTTGAGACAAGCAGTTGATGAGTTGGCACATACATGAGGTGTATAGTTGATGATGTTGGTACATATTTATGAGTCATTGTTGATGAGTAGTTTACACATGATTGGTATATACTTGGTACATGGTTGGATGCACTTGTTTATGGTACAGGTTGATTACAGGTTGTTTGGCACAGGTTGGTGCATAGTTGATGCTCTTGTTTATGGTACAGATTGATATATGTTGAGGATTGTTGCCTCATCTCAGTTGGTGTTGAGAATGCAAGATGAGTCTTGCATATAGAGCTGGTGCTCTTGTAGAGTTGTACTCTATTCAGTTGTTGCTGATGAACCCCAAGGATTGTAGTCCGTAATAAAAAGAAAATTGTACATACAACTTGTGTTCTTTGTGTTCATTGTGGTGATGACTTGTTGATGATATATTGCTGATATATGTTTCTGATATGTGCTCACATATAACTGGTTATAAATGGAAACAATGGGTAATGAATAAATGTTGAATGCTAATTGATGAGTTTTTGTGCAAGACGGAAGTTTTGGGAAAAAGAGCCCCACACTCATTCACCCCCCCTCTAAGTGTGGTAGGTGTGTCCAACAATCATCATGTCTAATGGAGCCATAAATATACTTAGAAACTATACAATGTCTAAGAAGTAATCATCCACCATCTTAACTACAGATAGTTGTGCATCTAGGAAGCTATCATTTAAATTTCCTGCATCTTCTCCTGATAATATGCATGATAGATGATCCGGCCCGATGTTCAACTTCCTTGGTTTTGCTACAACCTAAAAATTGTATTCCTTAAACAATAGTATCCATTTGCATATTCTCCCCCCCCCCCAACAATGGCTCATTCACCATGTATTTTAATGCATAGTTCCATGTAATCATCTTAAAGTGAGACCCCAATAAATAATGTCTAAACTTTTGTAGTGCATAGACCATTGCCAATGATTCTCATTTTTTGGTAGTATAATTATTCTCTATTATGGACAACTTTGTGCTTGCAAAATAAATTGGGTGATCTATTTCTCCCTCCCTTGGTTGGGATAGTACTGTGCTCAGCGCTATGGATGATGCATCTAAGTGTACATGGAACTCCTTGTTCCAATATGGAAAGATCAAAATCAACGCGATCACTAGATTTTTATTTAAGGTGTCCAAACCCTTCTAACGATATTCATTCTATTAAAACTTTTCCTCCTTCAATAACTTTTCCATCAATATTTTGATCTATGCATATCCTTTGATAAATTTCCTGTAGTATCCTATATCACCTAGAGTTTCCCTCAGCTTTTTGATTGATGTAGGTGGTTCTAAATCCAAAATCACTACAATCTTGGTTGGATCTACTAGTAATCCATGTTTTCAAACTACATGTCCCAACATAAGTCCAAACGAGAAGAAAAAAATAAACTTCTTGAAGTTCAACGAAATATGACACTGTCTACACTGATCCAACATTATCTTGAGGAATTCTATATGATCCTTCAGTAAACTGAGCACAGACCAATCATCCAAGTAAACTTCAAGGAACTTATGGATAAATTCCTTGAACGATGCAACCACTACTCTTGAGAACACCACTAGGGAATTCTTCAGCCCAAAAGGCATTACTGTACATTGATAGCTCCCCCACTTTGTCAATAAAGTGGTCTTTTGTCGGTCTTCCTAGGCAATTTTTATTTGATGGTACCCAGAGAATCCATCTGTGAAATAATAAGTTTCTTGGCCTCCTATGTTCTCCATTACCTCATCTATGAATGGTGTTGGGAATGGGTCATGTAAACACACATCATTTAGCTTCCTTAGATCCACACCGATCCTTATTCCTCCGATCTTCTTGTCCTGCACTACCATTGAACTTATCCACTCATATTCTTCTACTGTTTCGAAGATTCCTACGTCCAACATCATATCTATTTCAACTTTCACCTTTTCCTTGTTCTTCAAATTTAACCTATAAGTTCTCTGTCGTACTGGCTTAGCGCTTGGTTTCAATGAAATATTCATCTCATCTAAGTCCCCTTCTATCCCCTTCATCTCTGAAAATGTCATTGGGAATAGGTCTTGATACTCGTGCAACAATTCTGCAATATTTTCGACTGTCTCATCACTCTAGTAATACCATGCCTATGCAAACTTCAACTTTTCTATCATCCCAATGTTTACCTTCCGCGTCTTTATTGACTGGGTGTATGCGATAGATTCAAGATCTTTCCCTTGCATTTCTCATTTTCCTTCTATATCAAGTACTTGTATGTTTCTAGGATCTTCTTCATCGTACTCCTCCTTATCCACATTGTATCACTCCAATAAATAATGGATAGTAATAGTAGCTCTATGTGAACTGCATACTGGTACCACGTCCATCGACCCTTCTTCTAAGAATATCTCTGTTCAAATAGCCTATAGCGCTGCATATATTGATGGAGTTTCATGTTCAAATGTAAATGTGACTTTGACCCTATAGAATATCTCATCCCATCTTGTTGTCTCTCTACACATTTCCAATTCCAAATACCAATTCTTTGGAATTGTGTCCATGGTATGTATAAATTTGTGCGCCTATTTTGTTTCCGATACTAAACTCCATAAAGTTTTGCACTGTTCAAAATGACTTGTTGGATCATTCTCTCCTCTATATTTATACACAATGTTTTCTACCTCAGTACCAAACCTCACTTGCATTAGCCTTCTGCACCATGGCCAATATTTCATTCCTTTTGTGTGTGCATCCCATCATCTTGATGGAGTCGCTTTTAGGATAAAATCTAGTGCCAACAACGTTTTCTTTTTGGGTACTTGCAACTCAAATTCCTTTACAAAAAAACTTATACCAGTTAATACATCATACCTGGCTGGATCACATAGTTATGTTCCAATCCAATGCAAGGATCAAGTTATGCATGCACATTGTCTAGTTGATACTTCATGCATTCACTATTGCCAATGCTCTAGACCTTCTTTAGAGTCTAATGCACACGAAATAATACTTCTCAAACGTAATACACCATCTATAGTAGGGTTGACATAATAATCCATCCGCTCATTCATTTTATACAAGTTGTTAATGTCATTTCCTCTGGTTGTATCTATGTATCTCTTTCCTTCTGATGGGTCCAAGGGTGAAATAAATTTCAAATCTCCAACTTCAAATATCATCTCCCTCCTCTTCAAGTTGATGATCTCATGTTTATCAAAATTTCATTCTAGTCCCATTAGTGTTGGATATGGTTGATTGTCATCCACAATCTCAATAACTTCAAAGTCTACCACACTATGCACCCCATCTATGTTCACATGTACTCCTATCAAACAACCAATCGGTACTGTTTTGTGCCGAGTCGAGAGCCTTAACTGAACAAGAGACCATACTAGCTTGTGTTTTCCCATCATCTCCCATTTATTCTTAGGTAAAACATTCACGTCGGATCCCAAGTCCAAGATGACATTATCCACATCATACTCCCTAATTTGCACATTGAATCAAAATTCTCCATTGGTCCTCTTCCTACGTAGTACCTGATTCAACACCTTTTGTGTGATTAGAGTTTCCTTCCCCCATGTGCAGTGATCAATCATGTCATATAGTGTACTCAACGCGGTTTCCACTAGTATAATTTGTCAAATATTTGACTACGTGACTAAAACTTTTAGTCACAACATTCAACATGGGTATAAATGACTAATTAAATGACTAATTTGATTGTCTGGTAAAAAATTATTAGTCACAAACCTAAAACTGACTAAATAAATGACTAATTTGATTGTCGAGTAAAAACCACAACTAACTAAATATTAGTCACACTAATCAAAATGACTAAAGACTCCTATAGACTAAATACTATTAAATCTATTGTGCTTTTTTCACCATAACTATAAAATTTGTGCTTAGGCATAAGCATATTATAAAGTTGTATATAATATTAAACAGAATATATGAAATTAATTAACCCTAGTACTAGCAATTTGATCCAAAAATTATGAACGGGGAGCAACCTCTTTCACTTATTCCTCTTCCTCCTCACCTTTTTGTCTAGAATGAATAAATGTTAATCAAAACATCTTTCACCCCTTGCAAGACATCTCTCTTATACAAGCAACTATTTTCATGTGGTTGGGGCCATGTGCATTAAGTCCTAGGTAAATTTGGTATAATATTAGATGCCCCCATGGCCTCTTAGCCAAAGGGGTCTTTCAAGAGTGTTGTACACCAACTACAAATATACATTGTTAAATCTTCCATAATGGGAGGGCCTTGTTTTCAACATAAGAATATTAAACATAGGCTAAGAATTTTTTTTTAACCAAAACAAGGCTAAGAAATTGGCCTAGTGGTACAAAACATGATATTGCAAGGAGACATGACCTAGATTAATGGTACATAACATATTTCGGGGAGACATGACCTAGGTTCACTCATGGACACATACGTTATTGTGCCACACAGACACAAAGTACCACTCCACGTTCACAATACACTAATGGACATATTGATAAACCATAATTTGACACATTTGATATTGTTTGTAAAAATCATTGCAATTCATCAATATGCAGACTGGCACGGAGTGGGAAAATGTAGTGATTGGCGCAGAGTGGGTAAATATGGTCGTGATCAGTTGTAATTTGGCAAGGAACGATATCGTTTGTGTGAGTGGGGAGTGTGCATGGAGTTGTGCAGTGCATAGGCGTATAGGGTTGGGATTGCAATGGTAGATGACCAGTGTTGGATTAACTGTCTGTGACTCATAGGTGCACTGTGTAGCCCCTAGGAGTGTTTCCTATATTTTTTTAATTTTCATTTGGATTTTTCATTTGCATTTATGTTTCCTCTGTGGCTGAGGTGCATTTGTGTTTCTTCTGTGACTGAGGTGCATTTGTGTTTCCTCTATGACTGAGGTGCATTTTTGTTTCCTTTGTGACTAAGGTGCATTTGTAACTGAGGTGCATTTGTGGAGCTGGACATGAGG
Organism: Picea engelmannii; assembly: GCA_009831015.1. Lineage (NCBI taxonomy): Eukaryota > Viridiplantae > Streptophyta > Pinopsida > Pinales > Pinaceae > Picea > Picea engelmannii. The sequence goes on along the minus strand of ML776682.1, from coordinate 2,796,448 downwards.
TGGGCCTGAGGAATATTGGAGCCCATGAGGTGGGGTTTTAGTAGTCGGCCTAAGGAATATTGGAGCCCATGAGGTGGGTTTTTAGTTTGTGGTCCTGAGAAATATTGGAGCCCGTGAGGTTTATTTTGGGATTTTATAGTCTAGATCCGACTAAAGGAGGGGGTTTACTATTAATTGAGAAATATTGTTAATTGAGAAACATTGTTTTTGTGTTAACTGGAGAATTATTGGAACTTGAATGTGTATATAAGAAGTTTCCATGACCAATAAAAATGCGGTGGAGAGAAATTGGAGACTACTCAAAATGAGAACTAGGATTTTAGAGTTGCAGAGGTGTTCATCGAAGTCACATGTACAATTAATGTTCTTATTTTGGTTTGATTTAGGAGTGCAGGTTTTCTAATTAGGAACTAGTTGCTATAAGATTGTATATCTGCAGTTTTTTGTATATTTATGCAACGATACACTTGGACTGCTAGGTCCATCCATCAACTTGACCTATGTTCCCATACAAACATAGACACTATTAAATCTACAACAATTTTCTTTATGTGTTTCTTCTTGGATCCTAGAGCTAGAATAAAAAACTCTGAAATCTCAAATGCTCAATGGACTGCCTCTAATATCGAAGATAGGTGGATTTTTAGGGTGCACAATGTTTGGTCTCTTCCCCTCAGCTACAACATACAAGTCTTTTCATGGCTCATTATTTACTAGGGGCTATCATCTATAGCTCATTTAGCTACGAGCAAGCTCATTGATGCTCTTTGCTTAGGTTTTGGTGGTCCATAGATAACGAAACACATTCTTTGGTACTGCATGCCTACTAAGAGATGTTGGAAATACTTTCAAGATCAACAATGAGTCTTGTTTCATGGGAATCTTCATTGACAAGTTACTTTTCTAGGTGATTCATGCTAGATAGTGTTCTTTGCATTCTCCAAATTTGGCACTACCATAGAATCACTTATGTTATCACTTGGTAATTTTCCTGGTTGTGAGGGAAAATTCCGAAGGTAAACTTTTCAAACCAAGCTTTAGGATAGAAACTGGCATTTCCAACCAGAGGGGGCTCCCTCAATGAAATTTAACACAATGGACAAATCTATAAATAGGGCATGGTTTATATTACTAGTGAATCCCCTTGGGGTATGTTTATGAAATGGAGTGAATCCCCTTTCAATAATATCAAAATATCTCCCGAGTGTTGTAATTTTATTAGACAAGATTGCATCCTAAGATGTCAATGTGAAGCTTTAACCTAAGAAAATATAAATTATTTGGATATTGTTAATAATTTGTGCACATTGGGCCCTACATCAATATAATTTTTAAGCAAGGCCTAGTTCCTTGCATGTTTCTAGATGCAAAACCAGAACGAAACTTGCTAGAATTCAACTAAAATATAGATTATTTTCCAGAGTGTATATTTCATGAATCTATACTTTATTTGATATTCATGATTATCAACTTGAATTTCTTGAAAAAGTTCATAGTCTTGAAAAAGAAGTTTTAGGGAAGTTTATGTTGAATGAATAAAATAACAAGTTTTGGTATGGGTCTTGTATTGATTGCAAAAAGTAAATCTTTATGTCAAAATATCATGAACAACAATCTTATAGAGCAGGAAAAATAGTATGACTATGAAAAGATGCTCGAGAAAAGGAAATCCATCAAACCTAGTGAAAAGGCTTGTCATGAAAATGGAGCCTTGGCTCATTGGTGAGGTGAACATAGTACAAATCAATCCACTAGGGTTATATTCTTGCTTCAGTTTTTCCCACCCTAATGGTATCTCTCAAAAAGGAATGAGGCCAAGTGAAGGCCCAATGCAATTTTTTCATAAGAATTAAACCTCAGAAGAAACACCGTATTTGAAGGAATTCCATGTTATGAGGTGCAACCCTCATCCTCAAATCATCTTTTTCAATGCAACTTCCAAAAAAAGGCATTCCATATTCTGCTGGAATTGAGAAGAACCAAACAAACTACTTGGATGACTAGGAAACCAATGAAGGGTCTTTCAACCCTAATGGAGGGCCTATGACACATTATAGAATCTCTTAGGTTTTCCATGTACAAGACGTGGTTCATTGGAGAAGATATAGTTGGATAGAAAGCTAAAACATGTTCCCAAATATCCCAAAGGAAAAATAAAAATCAGGCAACTAGATGATGATGAAAATCTTGAGAGGTAGCATATTTACATACAATTGTTTCTCTATCACTTCTGAATAATACTAGTGCATTTATTGTTGATTATTTCTCTTCATGGAGGTTGAGTTTTGTCATTATGGGCCAAGTTTCTAAGTGTAGTTTTTTTAGACTAATTCTTGGTCTAGAAATATGATAGACCCTTCCTAAGGGTGAAATTAGCATTTTTAGAGAAAATCAATCCTAATAAAAGAATAGTTAAGCTTCATTTATTTCTAAAAAAGATGATTTGTCTAGGAAGTAAACTATCACTAGAAGGAAGCTCCGAGACATGTTGAAATAGTCATGTCCATTGGAAGTTCAACAACCAGCTTTATTAGATTATGAGTATACTTTTTTATCTCCCTAGAAGAAAACATAATTTCATTAATAAAAATAAAAGTACATTCTTCATATGTTGAGTAGCATGTCAAAATTATTTCATCAGGATCCCTAAATTCATAAAACATAATAATCCCACTGGAATTACCCCTCCCAAAAACCCATAACATAATAGAGTCCCAAAGGTCATCACCATATAGTCCTTGGTAAATATCCCTACATGTCAAAAAAAATCTCCCCAACAGTCCCAAAGACGATTTAAAAGTAGACCAACCATCAACTGAGCTCATAAGAGAGCACAATATTCATATAAAAACCATCATATACCCATTAAAGGGATAAAAATAAATATGACAAAAAAATCTACAATAGATCCTAGGAAAACAAAACTCCTCACAAGAGAAACCATAGAAAGGAAGGATGATCATAATTTGAGGATTGTCTCATCCTCAATCTCCCAGATATTTCATTGACCTGCATTCAATGACAAACAAGCCTTGGGATGCCTATCTTCCAGCTCATTTTTCTTCTTGATGACATGATGGAAATAAATTTGGTTAAAAACAACTACAAATGATTGGATCTCCTAAAAAATAGGCCTTAAACAAAGTTTCTCTAGAGAAAAGACTCTCTGCATCCAATTAATAACCACTAGGGAATCCCCAAATATTTTAAATTTTACAACATCTTTTCCAACCACAAGAAAAAGAGTTAACTTCAGAGCCATCAATTCATCTATGTTTTGTGTTAGGAGGGAAAGTTCCCAATACTTTAGTCCTTTCCTCAACTGCCCAGTACATGCTCACTTTTCCAACCTACAGAAACCACAAGATACTATAAACTTACTAATGGAGATAAATCAAGGTGGAACAACTAGACACACAATAAGGGTTTTCACATGTAGAGCCTATATGGGGTATAATACCTTTTTGATAAATTGATTCCAGAAAAATTTAGATTTGAGTATCATATTTTAAATCATGTTATTGAAAGAATGCAAGCTAGTTCAAATATTTTTGTTCTCTATGCCTTAGAATACTAATAATCTTGTTTTCTAGCTTCAATTTTTTTGTGGCTGATGATGACTTGCATTGTTTCTCATCTTGGAGGTTTTATTAATACAAATTTTCCCCCTTTTCTGTAAAACAAAAGCTATTTAAAAAAAATGGGAACCCGTTGGTTAGAGGTTACTCAGAATAAATTCACTACCTCACCTACATTTAATGTTTCCATCACATTTAATGTTAGAAGAGGTTGACTGTACCTTTCTGACTCAAAGTACATTAATCACTTGCACTAATCTTGAATACATAAGATATAATCAATCTACCAGCTCTTTTAACAAGGAGAGGCTAACCTTCTCACCACATATGGCATCACAAACACCCCAAGTTGCTTCTAAACCACAACCCAATAGACGCTAATAGTAGATGATAGATATACATATAAGAAAATTATTTTAGATAATTCTTTGTGGGTATGATATAGGATATATATTAGTTTCTAACTTCATATTCTACCCAACCTTTTTATGTTATTCTTGATATAGCTTAATTTATTTTTTTAAATGCATCTTATATTTCGTTCATACCCACAAAGAGAGGCATCATACAATTATACATTACCTGGACAAACCAAAGACATGTGAGCTTCACCTCCAAATATAGGAAATAAGAGCCAACATGCTTTCTTTGGTTCCCATTGCAAGAGAGTAGTTATTTTCTAAAAATGCCCTTTCTAACATGATATGGAATGACTAAGTCAGATTTGTCAGTTTGCAATTGACACCAGTGTAACATGGTAGCATCTCCATGAAAGGTTTCCCTGCAATCCATTTTCCACAAGGAGATGCATGTTAAATGTGTTTTGTCCTATATGCTCTTTCTTTCTTGTATAATAATCCACTTTCCCCCAAATACAACCCCTTTCTAGTCAAGGAGTGGAATAAAGAGAAAGGAATAGTCAACTTCCATCCTTTCTAAAAATCATTGGGCTACCTTTATGAGATGTTAAATTATATTAAGATGTTGGCATATCAAACAACAATGATATTTAAATTTAGAGTGATGAATCATCTCTTTGATTGCATTCTAACATCATTTTATGGTCCACCTAGGATTGTTTCTTGATATCTTTGATTTTCATGATCTCTTTCTAGTTGTAATTATTTTTTGAAGAATTATGATAATAAATCAATGGCCAACTAAAGAGGACCATCTTCAAATTTATTCTCATACTTATTTTTTACTTCCTCTTCTTGAATTCAAAGGAGTCTCTATTTGCTTCTCTATTAATGTTTCCAAACCTTCAACCTTGTGCTCCCCCAAAAAATTATTTTGTTTTTTAAACTTCTGCTTTGGTTCAAATCCAATAGCTCCTTTCTTTAGCCATTTGTTGTTCCTTAGATTGTTCTTTTGGTAATGATTTGTCATGTTTCCTTCCTCTTATAGTTATATAGATAGGGGGTGAATTATATTATTTGATTTATATTTAGTAATATATGTGTAGTCCCGCATTACCCTTTGCCTTTCACTACTGTCTTTTGTTTCAGTTTACTTGTCTTTAAGGCCTCTTGATTTTCCTTTGTTAAAGTTTCTTTCTAGATGGCAGTGTTTCCAAATGGATTTTTTCATGTCAATGATATATTTTCAATCTACTTCTTTCTTCTAGGGATGATCAAGTTGTTATAAGTTGAGACAAGATGACAATCCCTTCTTCTAGAACGTGTTCACAATTACTAGTATATTGAGCTATCACCTCGTCTTTATTGAATTTTAAAACCTCTAAAAAAAAATCTCCCTTAGGTATTTCACATGGTTTCAAAATCTGATCCATGCCATACTTCTTAGGGATGGTTTGGTATAATCTCCTAAAGAGAGGTTCTTATGCGAGAGTCTTCCAATGGGTTGAATCCTAAAACAACCCATCTCCTCTAGTGAACCTTGGGAACCCCTTCAAAAATTGGGCCACTATCTTGTTGAATAGGAAAAACATAAAAAAATTCCCTATGGTTAGCATGGTTACCAACTTACCTTTGCTGAATCTTGGAGGTTCCAAACTTTTGAATCCATCTAACTACAATTTGGTATGTAGTTCACAACTCCAATGATTCAATATATGAATCTTTTAACTTTATGGATGAGCTACATGATATTTCAGGTCCAAAGGTATAGATTTATTGTATTCCCTTCTACTCAATGAAAAAATCCATTCTCCTCTTGGGTTGAGGGAAATTTCTATTATTTTCAAAGGTATTTCACTGTCATTATTGATTTTGTTTTGGAAAGAGAACCTTCGCTCCCCTTTCTTGTCTTAGGAGTAGATTCAAATTTAATGAAATCAAAGATGTTACATAGATATCCAGTAAAAATGCATACTCTCAATCAAGACTCTGCAATATTGTTTCAGATATGTTGTCTATAATTCCCCTTGTTGGGTGTGGCTCAATGGTTTATAGGTGTAGCTTTGATTTCAACTTTATTGCGTTACTTGCAATTGCTACTTTGAGGGTCTCCAAATTCTCACTAAGATCTTTTCCATGGTAAGCTTACAAAATTTGCATCTTTGACGCAATGAACCTTTTTATCGTTGGAAGTGATTTTAGAAACATTGTTATAGAGTATTTCCCCTATGAACAAGTGAAATCTCCCTTGGATTATCAAACCCTTATTACCAAGACAAAAAAGTACAAATGGTTGCTATATTCCTTTCAGATATAACTTAGCTAATTAAACGAAGAGACTAGAATTGTGACACACCTTATTCTAGTGATTGTCCTTTGGTGCTCCAAATCTTGATTTTTATTCCTAAGCTCCTTGATCCTACAAAGAACAACAAATATACCTTTATTCCACTCTATATAATCAATTAAATAGATCTATCTATGAATATTTGAATGACAATAGATAAGTAGATTCAAAATTACACATACTTGAAGGAAATAGGCCAAGTATATTAATTTGATAACCAAATGCAAGTACTTACAATCTGAGATTGAAGATGCAACATCTCCTTCATTTCCTCCTCATAAAACCCTTTTCATGAACAACATAAAATCAAAATAACGATTCTATTACTGATTTCTTCGCTCCGTTTCCCATGGAAAAGATTTCAATTTATAGGCATGAGAAGTACAAATACCATGAGAAAATGAGGGATATGGATGAGGAGAGATATCCTTGAGGTTTGGATCATATCCTAGGGTAAATCCCAAGAATTAATGTCGAACATAACTAACCCAATCTGAGAGAGTTGTCCCATATAATTTGGTGGAGAAGATCCCCCTTTTTCCTCAACAAGAATGGTGCTCCCCTATAGTGAGAGACAGGGAGCCATCCTAGGAATAGTGCTCCTATAACATGGTAGAGAGGGAACCATGGCACTCTTCCAGTATGGCTAGGGGGCCTCCACCCTTCATAAATGCTCAAAAATTAGTTCAATTTTCCAAGGAAAATATATGTATCGACTGTCAATGATGGGGCCTTTCTCTCTAACATGATTTGGAGGTTGTGAAAAATATTTTTAAGGTGTTGATTGAGTTCAAACACTTACAAAAAGTGCACGAATCATGTTATGACACTTGTGACACTTGATATGGTTGAGTTGGGACACTTGCAACACTTAAAATTTGATGTTTGCGCCTCATGCGACACTTGCGATACTTACAACATGATTTTTTCCCCATGTGAGACATTTCCGACACTTTAATATATGCAAGTGTGGAATTTTGATGTGTAACAAACATGCCCTGAGGGAATTCACTAGTGAATCCCCTCTAGGAGTTTTTACTCCAACATTTGTTTTTACCTTTAGGTTAACCTAGAGTAAGGTTTGGAATATTTTCTGTTGATATTTGGTAGCAAGGAAGGTCTTCCACCATTGTGCAACATCCTAGAATGGTGGAGGAAAATGAAACTGGGTTGAGTTGACTAATTGAATTGTCCTGCAGTTTAAGTTAAGAAAATTAATTGTTGATGTGTTATATTCTTCAGTTGACTACTTGGGCACCTTTCTAAGGTTAAAATTGAAAATAAATTAAGTGATGGTTTTTTGAGTGATTGACCAATTCTAATCTCCCCCTACACAAACTCATCCCTCATGTGCATGAATGACCCAATCATGGGGCTATTTGCATGCGGAAGGGAGCCTTAATTGTTGTGTGATATTCCTCTACATGTTGTGTCTAATAATTTTCTGTTTCGTGCAATTTATCATAAGTTTACAGCCATATGAATCATAGGTGGTAAAATTTATGAGTGAACACATTATAATGTCAGATATTTCCTCTCAATTGATGGTACTAATATCTTAAATTGTACCTTGTGATTTGGGAGATTAAATCAATGAAGGGGATCTGATACAAACATAGTAATATGCCCAAATGTCCATGATAACCCAAAGGATTAGATTGTTGTTCCTTTATTCTCTACTCATAACTTGATCCCAATTCAAAGGATATTGTGGTTTTATTTTATGATTAGTTCCATGTCAGTGTTTTTATTATTAACAACAACATAGTTGATTTTGTTCCTTTGTACTATCTAAATTATTTGAGATTTGTTAATTAACATATCAAATTAATATTGGAATGTAGAACATCAAATATGATTCAACGACAAAGGTTGACACCGATGACTACCATTCATATGATGAGATAATATTCGATGATAATGGTATGGATAGATATCCATGTCCATGTACATATTGTCTTGGTGGAAAGGTGAGGAAGAGAAATGTGATTTATCAAAATAAGATAAGACATGGGCATAGTGGTATAATCCCTCAGGACAACAATTATTATGAAGATATGATAGAAGTGAATAACATGAGAGATGAAGAGGTACCAAACATTTCTGAAGTGGCACCAAACATAGATGAAGAGGAAACAATGTTAGATGAAGGGGTTGAAGTTAATAAAATGTTGAACGAGGATCTAAAATATGATTGGGCTAAGTCGATGGAGGATGATTTAAAGCATGTGTGTGATAATTGCAAGTTAAGTCATTTGACAACAATCCTTAAAATTCTTAACTTGCAAGTGGTTCATGGTTGGAAAAATGAGAGTGTAGATGAGTTATTGACATTTTTGAGTTGGTTGTTACCACGTGACTCCACATTGCCAACAAAACGAAGTCAATGTAAAAAGAAAATCACTAAGTTAGGATTAGGGTATGAAAGCATCCACACATGTGTGAATGGTTGTGTATTATTTCAGAAAAATATTGCAAGTGAGACAAAATGTCCAAAATGTCAAGAAGGGAGGTATAGATTGGGGTTGAAATCAGCTCTGGTTCCCATAAAGATTCTTTGCCACTTTATGCTAATCCCATGATTACTTTGAATGTATAGGTGCAAAGACATTGTTGAACTTATGAAATGGCATGCCCAAAATAAGAGAATTGATAGAAAACAATGACATGTGCCTGATTCTAAGATGTAGATGGAATTTGAGAATAAATGGCCCAATTTTTCCCAAGTTCCTCATAATATAGGGTTGGGTTTGTCTCTAGATGGGGTTAAACCATTCTCAGATCAAAGTACTAAATGGTCAACTTGGCTAGATTTTTAAATAAATTATAACTTGCCTCCATGGTTAGAAACTAAACCATTTTTCCTAATGTTATCATTGATTATACCAGGAAAAAAAGTGTGACTTCATATACAATCAATGTTTATTTAGAGCCATTATATGATGATCTAATGGAATTGTGGAAAGGAATTGAATCAATTCAATTTTTAAGGGGTGGTCATTCAATCAAATTCACTTTAAGAGATTCCTTATTGTTTACGATTCATGATATTCCTACATACGTCACATTGAATGGTCTTAGTGTTCATGGATACCATGGATGTCCTTCTTGCAAATTTAAGGATTTTGTGAGGCACTCAAGAAGTTTTCATAAGTGTGTTTATTCTGGACATCGTGCTTACCTGAAAAAGGATCATCCATATCATCGACAAAAAAACACATTTCAATGGCCAGGAAGAGAATTGTGAAGCAACATTGCCAATAATGAGTGAATACACTATTGATAATGGACATAGAAGAATGTTGTTTATTGAAAGTGGTGGGATTTATGGTAGTAGGGATGATCCATGTAATGAAAGTAGTGTAAAACGATTGTGCATATTTTATAAGTTGCCATACATTAAGGATATAGCCATCAGACATATTGTTGACTTTATGCATACCAAGAAAAATATAGCCTGTGCTATTATAGAAATTCTTTTTGGTGTTTCTGATACTGTTTCATCACGTGAAGACTTTTGACAACTAAATATTCATCTAAATATTTGGGTTGAAAAATATGATGATGCAAACTATACAAAACCTAGTGCTCCTTATGTTTGGACAAAGAAACAACGTGAACAATTATTAAAGTTGATGTCTCAAAATTGCTTTCCCACTGGATATGTAAGTAGTAGTGTTAGAAGCCAAACTGACATGAATAACTTAAGAAGCCTCAAGACCCATGATGATCGTGTCATAATTGAGAATATTTTACCTATTGTGATCAATATATCAAGTTTGGAAAAGGGGCCAAGATTGTAAATTATAAGGTTGGGCCTAATATTAAAGAGAACGAGTTTACATGTATTAGATCCTTCAAAGTTTGATATTTTGAGGGAGGGGGTTTTTGAAGTTCTTTGTCTATTGGAATGAGAATTGACACCAACAACATTTAACATTTATATGCATCTTTTGATACATCTAGAAAATGAACTAGAGAATTGTGGCCCAGTAAGAACAATATGGATGTATACTGTATAAATATATATGAAGGTGATGCAAACCCCCCTATGGGGTCGTGAGACCTCCTGGTCTAGGATATTCTTCTAGAGCTAAATTAGCTCTTGGATCCTAGCTAGATCCTTTACTATGCTCACGGGTGCCTTTTATTTACTTGTGCAGGTCCACACAAAACCCACGGGTGCTTATACTAATAAAATTTTCTTCTCAGTATTGAGCCTCAATTGCTAGACCTTTTTTGTTGATGGTATATCTCATGACCTTGGTCTAGAACTAAGCGCTAACTGAAAAATGCTATTTGGAGCTCCGGAACTTCGAGCTTCAGGATTTTCTCCGCTCCAACCTTTAAAAAACACACTTCTCTAGAATAGTTTAATCTCCAAACTCCTGAAGAGTTCAAGGAACAAATCAACGATCCACACTCCTTGGAATGATCTACGACTAATAAATACTGTAAGGCTCCTGATCTTCGGGAAATTCTCCACTCTGTGCAATAAAAACCAAATTCTCTCGGAGTGTTGAATCGTCAAACCACTCAAGAATCCAATGACTCACATTCACTCAGTGATCTATGGTGTAGATTCACTCTGGGACTTTGGAGCTTCAGGGCTTTGTTCCTTGCAATATAAAAATTAATTCTTATAGAGCAGCGAAGTTTGAAGGACTTGGGGTTTTAACAACTACGCTCCTTCTCCTTGATTCAATGGTTGTGAGAGATTATGATTCTTCCCAAACAAATCTCGTCCACTCTTCCTTAGCCAAAATAAGTTTCTCCTCTTGGGGAATTACTCTCGCTATCCTTCCTGATCTTTGGAACTTAGATGGATCAACCTCTGGCACACATTTTGTGCTTCCCTCCTGATCTTAGAACTTGAAAAAGTCACTTGCACACTCCTTTCATTACATCTCTTAATCTTTATCAACACTTAACAAAGTTTTGGCTCCATGCACTCCTTTCACTTCATCCCTCCTCTAATATTTTACACTACCATGAGTGTAGGCATAGTCCTTGTGCTCGCTCAACATAAACTTACACTATCTATCTTGAGCTTCTAAACCTATAAGCGGTTCATCCTCCGCACACCTTGCATTGGAACTATGCACTCTTTGCACTCAAGATTTTAGAAGAGAAACAATTGAAACTTATAATAACATTAAGGGTTCATTCAACCAACCATTTATATGCACATACACCAACACACAGATAAAAACATAGAATTCATCCAATTAATCAAAGATAACTAAATTCACACTCATGAGAAGTTGAAAGGAATTTTCTCTTCTTTTACATTTCTTCAACACATATTTACAAGGATTTCAACAACCTTCAACATATTTTAACATTTTTTTTCAGCAGCCTCTTCTGGGCATAGATTTCGTTCATTTATACATGAAGGGGATTCTCGAACCTTCCCTCTAGAATATTCTAGTGCTTTCATATCATAATTAAAAGCTTCCTACCACTAGGTTTATTACAATAAATGAAAATTTACAATCTAGATATGAGTCGGCGCTCAAAGTCTGTATAATCCTACATGCATTAAAGGCAATTACAATCTCCTGGAGCACATACAATGGCTTTATCTTTAAGATCTCGTGGGATCTTTAATTGCAAAGTTTTCAAAATTAAAGTGACACACCCTCCTTGGAATCCAAACTAGTTAAAGTGTGATGCACTGGATGTTGAGTCGTCTTCTACCTTGCCTCATTAAATGATGATGATGATGCTCCTGCATCAGAAAGTTTTGAAAAAAATTGCTCATACTAGGGAAAAACTAGAAGGAAACATGCCTGAGGGATATTCAATGCAAGTGGCCATGGGATTTTGCATAGAATATATGAAAGATTTTAACAATGTAAATCAACATGCATGGGATGATGACGAAGATGAGAGAGTTGTAGGTGAAGTATTAGAAGGAAATGGAAGATTCTTTAAGTTATCATATAAATAAAGAAGTGTGATACATGACTATGTTCTTCAGAACACATCTTCATTCGATAAGTGGGACAGGTAAAAAAATATTACACAATAATTTATTTCTTCAATTGCATTTACACATTTATATTATTAATCTTATTATCTTGTACATTCATATTCTATGTAGGAAATACGAAGAAGAGAATCAAACATGGATGCGATGTCGAACTCAAAAGCGCACATGTCATGATTTGATTAGAGGTGATTCTTTTCCAAAATTTGAAGAATGGATTGTAAATGTAGTCAATGATGCAAAAAAATAAGGCCAAGATATAATAGTGGAGGAAAGTGAGCTTTCAAAATTTCCACATATATGGGCTATAAAGTTTAGTGGCATGTGGGCCTATTGTAATTTAAGAGTGGAAGAAAAGAACAAAGGAAAGGGAAATTTTGATTGTGTTCTTAGTGTTGAATTCCTTCATGAAAGTGAGAAGAAATTTTATGTTGGATTCAACCAATAAATTATTCAAGTTGATTATGGTGAAAATAGTCCTATATTATTAAAATGTAAGTGGGTCAAACCATATGCAGTACAACTTGATGAGTATGGATTTGTACATGCAAATATATGACAATTTTTATCAGAGACCGATGAGCCATATGTCTCTCCTCTTCAAGTTAACCAATCATATCTAATTGTTGATGTAAGAATCCCAGGATGATCATATGTCATTCAATCATAGTATCGTTTGAAACAAAATTTCATGGAAGTTGTTGATATAATTCCTGATGGGCAATGCAATAACTTACAAGAAACATTTGAAGAACCGGTTGAAGATGATGATAGAGTGATTGAAGAAGATATTTTGATTACCAATGAAGAGATTGTAAGAGATAATGTGTTGCATGCCTCAGGTGAGGATGGCGAATAAAATCAAGAAGATGCACACATGAGTGATAAGTATTTTGACCCTGGTGGCAATGTACATGATTATGATGATGATTCATCACATTAACTGGTAAGATTTTCACTTAAACTTTGGTTATATGTATGGTGTAATTTATCATTGAATGTAATTTATTATTATAATTCATAGATGTTCAATACAATTTGAATATATAGAAATGCATAGCATGTGGTTTAAATTGGAGGCATAGTAACTTTACATAAAAATATTTACATGCCTTTAGCATAAATTTACTTGTTTACTGTCGATTTCAATTTATATAAGAAACACTTAAAAGGATGATTTTAAGAGGTATTTGTTCTTTAACTTGTGCACTTAATTTTTGAGCACATGCATTAATAAAATTTGAGTTTCAAACTCATATTCCATTGTTGTTTTGTTGATTCAACTGGTTGATTTATACACTATTGTTTATTTTGACTTCAGGATATGAAGAAAAATCCCTTGGGGCGCAAGTTAGATGACAAGATAATGCATCAAAGTTGATAGAATATGAGCGCTCTCATAGAGAAAATGTTACCAAGAATGATGAATATTTATTGTCTCTTGGTTTGACAAGCAGGCAAGTTGTTAATCCACTTTAGTATATTATTTGTTTAATAGTGTTTAATGTTTTATAGGAAAGAACTTTATGTATATAAGAAATAATATGATATGTTTTTTTTTAGGAAATAAAAAGATTGAGGAATAGAAAAGGTGGAGAAAAAATCAAAGGAAAGTAAATATATAGTGCCACCAACTCGTAGAAGCCAACGCATTTGTGATCCAATAATTGTAGTTGATGAAAATAATAGTGGTCATGGTGTGAAAGTTAATATAGCACATGGTGATGTGGAGGTTTATATAGCAAATGGTTTTGTGGAGCGTGATTATTTCTTAGAAAAAATTCTAAAAGAGATTATTGATCAACATGGGAAAAAAGGAAGAGAAAGTCTGGAGATGTTGAATGTAATGTATTATTAGAATTCATAGATGTTGAATAAAATTTTAATATATATAATGCATAGCATGTGATTTAAATTGGAGGCATAGTAAATTTACATAAAATGCTTTACATTCCTTTAGCATAAATTTACTTATTTACCGTTGATTTCAAGTTATATAAGCAACACTTCAGGGGTTGATTTTAAGAGGCATTTGTTCTTTAACTTGTGCACTTAATTTTTTAGCATGTGCATTAATAAAATATGATTTTCAAACTCATATTCCATTGTTGTTCTGCTGATTCAAGTGTCTTATTTTTTCACTGTTGTTTATTTGGACTTCAGGATACGACGAAAATTTCCTTGAGGTGCAAGTTAGATGACAACGATAATGCATAAAAGGTGACAGAATATGAGCTCTTTCGTAGAGAAAATGTGACCAAGAATGATCAATATTTCTCATCTCTTGGTTTGACAAACATGCAAGTTGTTAATCCACTTAAGTAGTATATTATTTGTTTAATAGCGTTTCATGTTTTATAAGCAAGAAATTTATGTATATAATACATAAGATGATATTTGTTTTGTTTTATAGGCAAGAAAAAGATGTAGGAACAAAAAAGTGGAGAAACAATCAAGGCAATGTAAAGATATAGTGCCACCAACTCGTAGAAGCCAATGCATTTGTGATCCAACAAATGTAGTTGATGAAACAAATAGTGTTCATGGTGTGCAATTTGATACAACACATGGTGATGTGGATGTTGATATAGCACATGGTGTTGAGAAATGTGATGATTTATTAGCAAAAGGTCTAAAAGAGATTATTGATCAACATGAGAAAAAAGGAAGAGCAAGTCTAGAGATCATTTATGAAAAACTCAAGGACATGTTTGAAGGAACATCTACAAAGACCGATATTGAGCTACCTATTGCCACACCTGATGTGGCCAAGGAGAATTATGTTCCAGTTAATGCAAATCATGAAGAGATAACACGTACATTTGTTGCATCTCTTGATGAAACTGGATCGGCCAAAAATATTGCTAGTGGTTCACAAGATGTGTTTGCTTTTGTTAAAAGACAAAGATTGAGTCAAGGATTGTATATATGTACAAAGAGGAATGCAAAAGAAAGAAAAATAGAAGGTAAGAGTCCATTCTTGGTTGAGGTGTGGAAAGATAGTGAGCTCATTGGGAAAAAAAGAGTGAGGTGGGCCTCGGAGTTGGGAACAAGATGTAGGGCTCATTTGGATATTTGCAAATCATTTTTTTTATCAAGGTCCATGAATTGTGGATAATGTTATCCAAAAAATGGAAAATTCTTTTGAGACTATTGGTGGAAAAATATCTAGAAAATATTATAAGAAAAATATGAGAACTATGGTGAACACTTATAGATATAATTCCATAAAATTAATCATGGAAGGAAAAGACAAGACAAAATCCACTCTATCTCCCAAACAATGGGAGGGGTTGAAAGAAACTATGTGTTTCAAAGAATATTTGACAAAGAGGAACATAGGCATGAAAGAAAGAGATAATGTCAGGGCTCCATATACATTTGGTTGAGGCAAGTTTCATGCCAAAATAGACAAATCGAAAGTAAGTGTTGATTTTTTGGTTGAATTTAAATTGTTGTTTATTTCAATTTGTTTATTGAACTAACTATGTTGAAACTTGACTTTGTATTTTAGGTGGAAAATAGTAACATAGAGCTAGGTGCATAAGACATTGTCTATTATATGGCAACATTAGATTCTAGTAAACCTAATAGTAAGAGAAAGTGGAAAAGTAGAGTGTCAAAAAAGAATTAAAAACCATCAGTTGGAGGTCAAATAAGTCCAGTAAGAGACATTGCAAATGATTTCAACTCGAGTGATCAATACCAACATGTAATGAGTTGCATACAAGGTCTCAATGAGATAAATTCACATTTGGTTTCCTCTATTAAGCCTATAGTTTCTACATGGAATGAATATAAATCTAGTGATTCAATTGAGGTAAGAGGATTTATTGATCTCATTTCTTATTGTTTGAACATGTATTCCCTTTATTCTTGCAAATAAATCTATTATATCTCATTTATTCTTGTTTGACCATTTTTTGTGCTTCTAAATTGAACTAAAAGTTGTAGGATTTTGTCTATTTCCACTCAGTCTGTTTCATTTATAGTGAACTCTTAAGTGCTCTCACTCACACTCTCTTGTTGAGAATTAGTGCACTCAATTAAAAGTCTAAGAAAGTATGGTTCCCTTTGGACATGCCTTCTTCTTCCTCTGCCTTTTCATCCTTGCATTGTGTAGAACCATCCTTTGTTTCTAGAATCATCTCTATGTGTTCTACTTTTAAAGTATCAAGTATAGTTTTGAGTCTAAAATAGTTCCAACAACAACTTGAGAGCCATCTACAGGAAATTATTCTTATTATATTGTAAAATTGGTTGGGTAAAATGATCAGATTGGGGAATAGTTGGATTCCAACATGGTATTGTAGAAAGACTCTAGTTGGAACAAAGTAGTGTTGAATGATTCCTGGGGTCCTTATTGTTGATTTACCCTTAAATAACCCATAATTCCTTCTAGTGTGCCAAGGAATCCAAAGGGGAAAGTTGTGATGTTATCCATCACTTTCTTAGGGTTGCAATATGCCCAAAATTGTAGGAGAAGGTTGTTTGAGAGCTAAGAAGTTCCCAAAATTGAGATCCACTACTGCAACATGTTGTTTTAGGGATAATTTATGGTTTTTTTAAGGTCATATATGCTTAGAGTTACTTAAAACAAGCCCATACCTAATATTAGCTTCTACTTTGACCCTAATCATGCCCATATTTGGAGTTTCATTGTTTTCTTTAGCCTAAGACTTCATAGAAGTGTCCAAACATGATTTTTGGTGGCTACTCTTGAGGGGATTGCTTCATATTATGATTATAATGATGCCTAAAACTCACCCAATCTTGGGGTTAGGGCCTCTTTTTTGTTGTTATGACCTCTATAACTGCCCAAATTTTCTAATGAGGCTTAGGGATGACATGGGCAGTCTCAAATAATGCCCAAAGCATCTTGTTAAGGTTGTTATTAGGTGAAACATATACCAAGATTGTTATAACAATACCCAGAAGATGTTGTTCAGAGAAAATTTTGATTTGTTTCCTACTTATAAAATTCCTAGAAGTGCTCTCTTCATACCCAAAACTGCTCCAATAATGCCTAGACTTGTCTTTCCAAGGCTGAAGTGTGTCATAGACTATTGTTTTGGGTCTATAGTCAACCAAGAATCAGGAATGAATGTTATTTTAGGTTTGTTTAAGGCCATAAACAAGCCCAAAATTGTTCCTATTGTTTTTTTACAATATAGAAGTTCCTCAAATATGCTCAAAATGACTTAGGGAATCATCATTGTCCATTTACTAGCTGATTCAACCAAGCAAAACTTATGTCACCCCATTGAAATGTGATGAAAGTCACAAGTGGACACCCATTAAAAATAGGGGTTGGCTTCAACTATTGGAAACTCAAAAATCAGTCTATGCATATTCTAAACATATTTGGTAGTAGATCATATGCTAGGTACCTTGTCAAACATGAACAACAAGTACAAAATAACTAAAGTAGTTTGCTATCTACTTCCAAACTACAAATTCAACTTTCAACCAAATTTAAATATAATTTCATGTTCCTAACAAGTTTCAAAGCCCAAAATGAAGAAACACCACATTACGATAATAAAATATCCGTGAATAATACATTAGAGAGTTTACATTCTACATTTTCCAATATGCTTACAAAACTTATTTTCTCTCTTATTAGTTTTGGAACAACTCTAATGTTGACTCTCAACAGTTTTATGATATCCCAGGAACCAAGATAGCATATATGGTTAACGTATGTCATAATTAACTAGACTATGCATGAATTGATCTTTAGTCATAGTTGAGCCTAGTTTGAAATATAAGCCTTAAACTTGAAATCCATTACTAGAAACTCTACGTATTGACTCTAGTCTGAAATTAGTCTGGTTATGTTTAGTAGCACTAGGAACCCTACACTATTTTTGTATGAAATTGCAATTATTCAACTAGCATGTTATATATTTGGATTCATGATGATTTGAGTAGATATGAATATGATTTCATTTTCTTGAAATGTTTCAAACCCCAAAAGGAATCAATACAACATTACCTAAACCAAATGATTGTGAATAATGCATTAGGGGAGGTATATTGCACATTTGTTGGTATTATTTCAAAACATCTTTGCACTTTTACCAAACTTTGAACTCTAATGCTTTAGGGTGTCTTAGGAACGAAAGTGGCTTATATGCTTTAGGTATTACAAAATTAACTTGAAAATGCCTGAGTAGATGATTTTTCAAAACTAAGCCTAGTTGGAAATGATAGCCTTGATTTGCAATCCATGCCTAGAAATACCAAATATAGACTATAGTGCACAATTACTATGCAACTATATGTGTACTATTATGTAACCCTAAAATATTTGTGCATGGAATTACAAATTTTTAATTATTCAACTAGCTTGGTATATCTTGTGTTTCAAGATGAATTTTATTTTCCTTCATGAATGAAGTCAATACTACTTAGTAAATTCAGGTCTATTGATTAAGGTTGGTTGTCATTGATGTCAACCCTTGAAGAAAGACCCATAGCACAAAGGTTTGAGTAATGGACCCAATAGTGTTTGATGTAAATATGACTCATTATTGTTTTTTCATGGTTGATAAGAAGTAAATATGGATGA
>ML776682.1:2700027-2763438 GCA_009831015.1 Picea engelmannii | reverse complement strand
TAAACTGCTCCAAGTGGCCGCGTTGGCTGGGGCCGTGGATGTTTCCCCGTAGGGGTTTTACCATGTGAAAACATCGGTGTGTTGATCTTTGATCTGGTTATGTGAGTGGTTACTGAAGGTGTTTGTCCTCTGTTGGAATACCTTTGTTGTCGAACATTTGCTAGATGTAAATCTGATTCCAATGTTTACATGCTGAGGAATATTGACGCTGTGATGATTTTAGTACTCTATGTTGATGATCTTTTGATCACAAGTAGATCTACTTCAACCATTTATTTGGTCAAAGATATTTTTCATGACAGGTTCTCTATGACGGACATGGGTCCACTATAATTTTTTTTTGGTCTTGAGTTTAGTCAGGATGCTTCTGGCATCAAAATTTCTTAGGATAAGTATGTCAAGAATCTTCTGGATAGATTCCACATGACATACTATAAGTCTATACTTACACCCTTCTTATCTGGGATCATACTTGAGGATGGAGGGGATACACCATTAGTGGACAACACTTTGTATTGACAATTGGTGGGGAGTCTTTTGTATCTCACCCACACATGTCCAAATATCACATATGCGGTAGGATCAGTTTCTATATACATTCAAGAGCACCATGATTTGCACTGGAAGGCTTCCAAGCACAACCTCATATATGTTAAGGGCATCATGAGTTATGGGATTCACTATGCAGCTGGTTGTGCATTAGATCTCATAGGCTTCACAGATTCATATTGGGCTAGTGATAACACAAATCGCAAGTCCACGTCTGGGTATACTCTCAGGTTGGGGTCAGGCCCAATTTGTTGGTCAAGTAAGAAGAAATCATCCATTTCTTTATCTTCCGCAGAGGTCGAGTACATAGGAGAAGTCAACTGTGTAATTCAAATACTTTGGATTCAACACTTCCTTACCGATCTTGGTATCCAGTTTCACTTTCCAACTATCATATGGTGTGATAATCAGAGTACACTGAAAATTTGCAAAGATCCAATACAACGACACTGAACTAAACACATTGAGGTCCACATGCAATTGATCAGAGATTTAGTACATGATAGGATCATTGATTTGCAGTTTTTTCCTTCCTCTAAACATACTGGTGACATATTCACCAAGACCTTCACTGAGAAGAAGTTTTAGACTTTGTGGGATCGTCTTGCAGTGAAGAACACAGTTTCCTACCAGTTACCTTTTCTTCTTTTGATGCATTGTATTTTGAGGGGGGGTTTTGTTCCCACGTGGTTTTCCCTCTTTCCTCACTTTTATTCAGTGTTCATTAGTTGCATTGTACATGATTACCTAATATGGCCTAGTAGTCGGGACTCATTTTTTACTCCATAGTGATGTTCAAGGGGGCTATTGGAGAAATTTCTATTTTCGGCACATTAGTTTAGTGGGAGTAACACTAGTTTGGTGAGAGTTAACTGACTAGTTCTATTTTAGATTTATAATCTTAGACCATCACTATTATGCATGCATTCCTATTATAGGATGTCATTGCTTATATGAGTGAATATCACTCACTCATTGATTAGATCATAATATACATTGATTATGATTCTACATTGTGTATCTCTCTTCCTTTTCTTGATAAACTTTGTTTGTTTATGCTTTAGGTAGGTCTCCTGTGCAGGTTTCCATGAAACACTGACAACTAAAAGGTTTCAAAGGCATGGACTTGCATATGCTATATAAGTTATATCATCTAGAAAAAAATTACTATGTTTGTAGGGAAAGTACTAGAGATCTTATCCAAGCTGTAATATCAGATTCAGTGCATTCATAGTAACAAACATATCCTCCATAGCATTTGAGGCTTCAAGTTCCAAGTTTGATTAAATTGTTAATCTTCAAATTTGTGTATATTAAGGAAGATAGTTTCTACATTACAAATTGTGAAAGAAGTCTTTGAAGGATTCTATTATTTCTAGGTGCAATGAATACTCAACTGCATATGAATACTATTGATATAGATGTTTATTGTACTTGTTCGCAAGTTGAGCTAATATCTCCTCTAGATAGATATCTGGTTTGTTCTTGTTTCTCTTTTTCTGGGAAGGTGCCATTATGAAATATGTCTGATGAACAATCCTTGCGGAAGCTATCATAGAATAAGTTTATGAGGATGACAAAACTACCAGATGGGAAACAACGAGAATAGATAGAAACAAACTTAAAGAGACTCAGAGGAGTCAGACTCAAAGGAATTCATAAATCAAAAGGAAACCAGAACATGCTTGTGACACTCTGTAGAAAGAAAAGAGAGATGTAACAAATAGAAGCATGGACTCTCTGAGACGGAGGAAGATTATCACAAAATTCTAAAAGAAGAGCATGCATATTTCTCATTCAGGCATGAATCTAGGATTAGGAGGGAGCTAATACCCAATGATATGATCCATTGAAGAAAAATCCGTAAATACTATCAATTATCTATCCATTTTCTTCATTGGATGTAGGAGCCATGATAAAAAAACACGTGTTCAGTTTGAATCTAGAAGAAGTCTTCTTCGAAAAGAAGCCTTGAATATCCTTAGTTTTCCATCTACATTTATATTCCTATGGAGGAAGGTTGGAGCCTTCAGGAAAGAAGATCATGTAATCTATAGAAGATTCCATGGAATATAACATTGAAGAGAAACATGAGGAGGAACATGAAGATTACACGAAAGAAACAAAAGTCATAAAAAACCAATTGAACTAGTTTGAACCCACTAGAAGTAGTCAAGCAAAAGGAATGGAAGGAAGTTGTGATGAAGAACAATATATGTGAGAAATTGTGATAATGACTTAAGCATTGATGGATACATGGTGAGACTCAGGGCTAGAGGGTTCTCCCAATGGGAGGGATAAGACTATGATGATAGCTTGTTCTGGTAGTCATAAATACCTATACTTGAGCCATTATATCTCATGCAGCATCCATGGGTTGGATTTTACATCAGATGAATGTAAAGACTTTTCTTCTCAACAAAGTAATTGAAGAAGAAGTGTATGTAGAGAAACCTCAAGGTTTTGAGGTATACCAGAAAGAGACCCTTGTATGTAGATGGAAGAAGACCTTGTATGGATTCAATCAAACTTGGTGTAGAGCCTCTCATTTACAACAAAAGCGTGGTGAAAACTTCCTATGACAGAGGAAGTATAATGAAATGGTTCTTCATAATTCTAGGATGATGGATTGCAAATCCATGGAAAACTTCCATGATGACATATCTAAAGAATTTGAGAGAATCTAATCCAATAAACCCATCACTGTATCAACAATTGAATGAATCGTTAATGTATTTGGAGAATACTTAGCTAGATATTTGTTTTATGGGATGTTTGAGTTATAATATACATCTACATGGATTTATCGATTCAGATTGGACAGGGAGTACAGATAACAAAAGAAATGCTTCTTGGATATGTTTCAGTTTGATCCTTGCCATGATATCATGGGATAGCAGGAAACAAAAGTTTGATGCACTCAACACTATAGAAGAAGAATATATTTTAGCTTGTGATTCTTGTATGATATCAATGTGGCTCCGTAAGTTTATTTCTGGACTATCTAATCACGTGTTGGATTTGACCGTAATATATTGTGATGGTCAAAGCTATGTGAATCTTTCAGATAACCTGATGTTCCATGACAAGTCGAAGCACATTAAGATCAAGAATTATTTTCTCCATGATAAAGTCCAGATGGGAGAAGTGGTTCTCCAGTATATCTCCACAGATGAGAAGATAGTAGATATTTTGGTAAAGCCTTTGTCCAAGATGAAAAGTTTGCATAATAAAGGGCCAAGATGGGGCTCATGGAAATGACTTACTTATTGAGAAAGGAAGTGATTAATCCCAGGTGGGGAGGGAGAACTGATATGTTATTGATTTATGGACAATCATTTTCCAGTTCAAAAAATGGTCTAGGTTGGGCAGTTCCTTTCCAGTCCGAAAAGTGGTTCGAGATTTTTTACGGACAATCATTTTCCAGTTCAAAAAATGGTCCATATCGGACAATCATTTTCATAATGAAAATGGTTTGATAGATTGTTGATGTACCATAGACAATTATTCCCCTTGTGTACAGTGTGGGGGAATGGTCTAGGAAAATCATTCTTCTTGGTAGTCACTATGAGTAGTGGTCAAGTAGAATGGTCTGCCTCACTGGTAAGTCATTCTTTCGAAGTTCACAGTTGTGAGAAGTTTCGAAGAATGTTCGTTTTGAAGGTTGGTGCAGGATATTCATTTCCATAGGAAATGGTTCAGACAATCATTCCCTATGGTAGAATCATTATATCCAAGTTTCACTATGATTAGTGCTGGAGGAATGGCCCAGTTAGGTGAATGGTACAGGTTCAACAATCAAGGGCAAGCATTCCCTAGGGAAAACTCATTCTCTTCAAGTTTCACTATGTTTAGTGCCTGAGGAATGGCCAAATGGTCCAGGAAAAGAAAACAGGGACAATTATTCTTCTATTATTGGGAAGAATAGTCCAGATAAGCCATGGCTTATGTTTTACTTTCTGAGGGAAGATGCTCTTCCATATCTCACAGATGTGAGTGCAAGAATGGCCTAGATGACTTAGTTTGTATCATGATATTGTTTATGCAGATTGATATCATATGATATGATTGTTGTGGAGATTGTATGTCTCTGGACAATACTTGTATGCTACTGTGGTGGATGTGATCCACTGGTAGTGACTGTGTGTTATTGGTTAGTAGAGGTGTGCTACTAGGAGTGGTTGTGTACCAATGGGTAGTAGTTGTGTACTACTATGGATAGACACGATTGTGTTCTATTGGATGGAATTCTTCTGATTTCCATGGAGACTACCACTAGTGTTCGATATGATTTCCAGCTAGATGGATAGTCGGTGTGTTGATGGATAGACATTCTCTAGGTGGAGAATGATCCAAGAAGGATAGATTGTTGATGTACCATGGACAACTATTCTTCTAAGACGTATGTCAAGATTAGAATAATGGTATGTCTCCCTGAGTTCACAGTAGTGACTAGAGTGGAAATATTGGTATAGGTCAAATATTTTCCATGAGTTCACAGTAGTGGTCAGAGGGAAAATGGTCCAGGATAGTCATTCTTCTAGGACATATGTTTGGATTAGAAGAATATCCCTTGTATCCCATGGTGTGACTTCCATCATTTGTTGGAACAATTATTCTTCTAGAACATATGTCTAGATTAGAAGAATGGTTCTTTTATCAACTCTGTGGAGTGATTGACTTAATCATAATCATGCCTGATTACTTAGATTGAGTATATCTTTGAGAGATGGTGCATTTGATGTTATCATATGATACTAATAGTGACGATGTTTCTCATGAGTTTATCTATGTGATCATAAGATAACATGTGTGGTTATGATGATGCTACTGGTTGAATGGTATGTTTGTGCTCAAGACCATTACCTTTAATACCTCCCTAGCTAGGAGGGAGTGTTGATATTATAGTATCCAAGAGAGGTATTAACCTCCACATGTAACCTTTGACAAGACTATAATATTCTGGGAAGCAAGAGAAACCCTAAAAAGTTGGACAATAACCCTAGAAGACAAGTTGACTCAAGGGAATATTTAATATTGAGTTACTAGCCTCTATAAAGAAAAGTCGGCCCAGTCAAGTGAGATAGATTAGTATAAATAGAGGTCTCTAGAGCTCATTTGACACTTACTAACTCACAACTGCATAAGTCTAGTGGTGCGCAAGTTTGGAGAGGGAGTGCAACTGCAACTGTTGCAACTGAGATTTTGGATCTTGGTTGGATTTTCTCTTGGTTATGGTTTGGACTTTCTCCTTGTTCTTTGGTTATTATTTCTTGGTGAGATACCCTTGGAGAAAGGTTCCCTACCTTGGTTAGTTATTGGATTACTTCCGGAATTATTTTTTCTGTCAATGTTAAGGTGCTTGGGGTGGGCTTTGTGCCTATGGTTGGGTGACAATATTTTTATATTGTCTATGGAAAAATGATCACATCTCTTTATTTATAACAAAACTTCAACAGGTGAGTGCAATCATGTGATAACTATTAGAATATAATTATTGTAATAGTTAATGTGTCCCTATTGTTGGATTACTGAGGGGTGGGGTGAATCAATATAGAGCAATTTAATCCTTTTTAACCATAAAATGAAAGTGTTATATCAATGTATGATTATCATCCAATAGCTTCATATTAAATAAACAATGAACAAATGATCAATCATACACATACATAGTACACCAATGTTTTTACGTGGAAACCCAAAGCGAGAGAAAACCACATAATGCTTTTTCTTATATGTATTTAAGAATTACATTCATTGGAAGCACCAAATTCCTTTGTTTTCCAGATGCAATTGGAAGTAAGCTACAAACCCCTAGTTTCTCAGGCTACAACCTAAGGAGAGCTCCAAATCCCCAATTCTCTAGCTACAACCAGAAGGAGGCTACAACCAAAAGGAGGATACAACCCCCTATGTTCTCTGACTACAACCACATGTCCTTGCCTTGTCCAACTACCTTGTTGTAGAGATAGAATGATGGAAACATTGTCACACTATCACTGTGATATCTACTGCTATAAACCTATACCAATCAACCTACACCAAACAATCTGTAACAACCTGTAATCAACCTGTACCATAAACAAGTGCATCAGCCATGCACCAACCTGTACCTCAACCTATACCATCAATGAGTGCATCAACCATGAACCAAATATGTACCAATCATGAATCAAATACACATAAACTATGACTCATCAATATGTACCAACATCATCAACTATACACCTCATGTATATGCCAACTCATCAACTACTTGTCTCAACCATGTACCCAACCTCAACCAAAATCCCTCATCAATTTCATCATCCAAATTTTTTTTTTAACTCTGTAATATACCTAGTGTATATAATCACATACCTTCAAACCTTCCTTAACAATAAACTAGCATTTTCATCAAATTTTACTTTTGTCTCACATGACTAGTTTTGGATTAGTCAACAATCCTAACTTGAAATAATCATAACTATGTACCTGTAATGAATAAATATATGAAAATAGTACACAATTTTATTTAGTGTCTTTTATGCAATTCCTCCAGGTTTCACTACTTTTAACCTCTCAAAAAAGGAGTTATAGAAAAAATGGCATACTTTGTTGAATTATGGCTTATTCTAGAGAGTGATCTTGTAGAGCGTTCCTCGCACATAATATTTGTTGTATGGATCTGAAAATGGTACACAAAATACTAAAAAATGTACTATAACCCATAAATTTGGCATTACTTAATTTGGATCTTTTATGAAGAAGTTATGATGTTTTTACCCAGAACATCTATTTTAGACTAGTTTTAGGACTAGCCACAAACCCTATTTTCCACGGAGTGTAACTCAAAAAATACAACGACCCACAAGCTGATTTTTTTATCACAACTACTTGGATAGGTTTAATCAACTTCCTACAACTTTCACAGTCTGAATCATCCTAGAAAAAAAGTTATTGCAAAAATTTTGAGATGACCTGTAAATAACATACCTTAGAAAGCATCATCAAAAGAATTTATCCTCCCTTGAATTTTGACCTTCTTTACTTCACCTTCCCTCTGAAATTAGCCATAGATATCCTTTGGTTACCTCAGTCACTTATAGATATTCAATATGCTAAAGTGTGATTAAATGAGAGTGTTATAACCCTAAGTTTCTCCACATATGAATACATGACCTTTGGCCCTCTTACTTGCATTTTTTTCCAAAGCACTACTAAGTTGCTCTTCTTAAAAACCAATTTTTTGAATATGTACACACCTTGCACCATTAATTCCCACGTACATATGCTTGTTGCACAACTACAGCTCGCATACATACACATGATGCACCACTACAACCCACGTATACTTGAAAAGTTGCAAAAAATAAAAAGTTGCAAGGAATTCATTGAGATTACGGGCTATTGGATTTGGATCATGTTGTCACTGATGCCAATGGTTTGATTGATTGATATCAAGTGTTGATTGATTGATGTCATTTATTTATGTTAAGTCATGGATTGATTGATTGGTGATTGATGAATAATGTAATATGTATTGTCCTTGATGAGAATGATAGATGTCAAGTGGAAACCGATTGATGAAGATGGATCAATGAGTTGTCATTGATAAATGATGCATAGTTGATGTATATGATGCAGTGGTGGATTGATGAAAAGATAAATCATTATAGTCTTATCATGGTTGATAAGGTACACAAATGGATGAACTCCAAAGTGGTCCCCTTATGGTGAAAGCCATCACGAGAAGATGCTTTGCAGATTGAGTTATCCTAGAAAAATGGTTAGAGGACCCATGCTTGTATGTGGAATAATGAGATAAGGATCAATGAATTTGTTGGTGAAACTATCCTATATGGATAGTACTTGTCATGCCATTTCCGGTGGTATGTGGAATGTCACATAACTCCTCACGGTTTGAGAGTTATGGATTTACGAAGCTAGAGGACCCCCATATGAAGGCTTGAGTCCCCCAAGGTCAAAGAAGTCAAAGTGACCTAAAAGAAAAAATAATTATTTAAATGATAAAGTAAAGTGACAAAGTCAAGGTGGATTATTTAAATAATAAAGAGAAGTGACAAAATCAAGAAATGATAAAGTATTGGAGAACTTTTTATTTATGGAAAGTGGTTAAACCTAAAATAAGGAAAATATGTTGTTAAGTGACCCAAAAATGGGTGAACTAGAGGATGAAAGTATAAATAAGATAGAAATGGTCTCTTGTATATCATCCTTTTTGTGGATCAATGGAGAGCTTCTTGTGAGAATATCTTTTGTGTGGATCTCTTGAGAATGATTGAAGATCTATTTTGAGAAAGAGAACATGAGGAGGATCTCATGGATGCATACAAGTTTCTACAATGTCGGAGATCTTGACGACAAAAGTCTAGGAGCTTTAGAAACCCTATTTTCTGAGGTGTACGCGGGCTATAATGGGCCAGGGCACGTACATGCACGGGCTATATGAGGACAGGGTGCATACAGTAAATAAGATCATGGATATTTGTGTTTGAGCTAAACACAAGCTACTGAAGACTGAAGCAGGTTCCATATCTGCATTCTATGGGCTCAAATTTGTCACTGAGACACTAGTATGGCTATTGTATTGATGGATAAAATTTCTTGTTGTGTTGTGAATGCTTAGGGAACTCTTGGTATTGCTTTTGTGATATGATTTATGTTGGTTGATGGAGTGAGCGGTACTCTTGTGATTCAGTGGTGACATGATTTCTATGG
The DNA here is from genome assembly GCA_009831015.1 of Picea engelmannii. NCBI lineage: Eukaryota > Viridiplantae > Streptophyta > Pinopsida > Pinales > Pinaceae > Picea > Picea engelmannii. Next base: position 2,754,168 of record ML776682.1, on the reverse strand, counting down.
TATACTAATTGTTTATACATGATTGAGATAACATTCATATTGATTGGTTGTGGAGCATAAGTAAGCTGTTGAAGAGATTGGATGTGTTGTGACTGACTAGTGGTCAGATTGGACAGTAAGACACATAAAAGAAAGATAAATTGGTTGCAAAGGATCTGAGTTGATATTGAAATATAAACCCTAAGAAGCTCAGAAGGTATATGCAGGTTGTTGTATACACTGGCCGCGTGCATACGCGGGCTATAGTGAGTTAGGACGCATACACACACATGTTGCACTATTGATAGGTTGCATACTTGTTGACAGGATGATATCTATTGAGGATTGTTGCCTCATCTTAGTTGATATTGAGAATGTAAGCGAAGTCTTGCATATAGAGATGGTTCTCTTGTAGAGTTGTACTATATTCAGTTGTTACTGAAAAACCCCCAGATTGTTGTCCATAATAAAAAGAAAAATTGTTCATACACCTTGTGTTCTTTGTGTTCCTTGTGGTGATGACTTGTTGATGATATATTGCTGATATATGTTCACATCTAACTGGTTATAAATGACAACAAAAGGTAATGAGTAAATGTTGAATATTAACTAAGAAGTTTTGTGTAAGAGGGAAGTTTTGGGAAGAAGAGCCCCACACTCATTCACCCCCCCTCTAAGTGTGGTAGGTGTGTCAAACAATTGGTATCAGAGTGGGCCTTCACTACAAGCCTTAACAAGATTGAAGGAGATCCATAGACACACAAATGGATGGTGAAGTTCCAATCCTTGATGAGGAAAACTATTCTACTTGGAGAATAGAGATGAGATTACATTTGAAGACAATGGGAGCAACAATTTGGAAGGCATACATTGGTGGATCAGTTCCATTGAAGAACAAGTCAAAGTTTGCAACTCAAAGGGAAGAAAAGAAGAATGATGCATTGGCTCTCAAGGCCATTCGTAGTGGACTCTCAAGCCCTATCAAAGAAAGCATGGAACAATGCACTTCCACCAAGGATCTATGGCTAAAGCTAGAGGAGACATAAAAAGGCAAGAAGGAGAAGGAATATATTGAAGATCACTCCATCAAGATAATTAAAGGTAAAGAATCTCCAAAAACCCTTGATTGTATTATTTCTAAATGTGATCTTGAAAACATTTCAAGTGAAGATAAAGAATCAAGTGATCTTGAAGACATTTCAAATGAAGGAAAATAATTATGTGTTGATATTGGAAAAAAGGAAGATCATGAAGGTAAAGAACCCTCAAAAACCCTTGATTGCAATGATGTTGAATGTTTCTCTACAAGTGAAGAAGAATATCTAGAAATAGTTTGTGTAAAGTTTGATGGTAATTATCCCATGAAAATAATAGAAGAAAGTCTATTAAAACTTCAAAAGGAAGTTGAAGAGGGTTTATATAGATATAGAAGTGATCATTATTATATAGACTATAACTATCTTTCGGATAACACTAAGAAGTTTCTTAGGAGGAGTCTAAGGCACATATTGAAGTTAAAGGAAATGATCAAGGAACAAGAAGAGAGCAGTAAGACTCAATTAAAAGAAAAGGAAGAAGAGATCACAAGACTAAAGAATGGAAAAGAAGATATAAATGTAGATGATGATATTAGCAAAAGTTTTGAAACCATTTTCCATCTCAAGACCCAAATCAAAGAAGCCAAAATAATAGAGGAACTATTGAAGAATCAAATAAATGAAAAGGAAGAGTCATGTTGTAAGTTAGAAGCTGAAATTGTTCACCTTAGAAGGAAGGTAGAGAAGTCAAACAAATTCTTGAATAGCTCAAAAATTTTGGATGAGATCTTGGAAAGTCAAAGATCACCATGTGATAAATCAGGTCTTGGATACAAAGGAGAAGATACACATGCTGAAGCAAGAACCTCAAAGAAGCATTAGGTAAGTCCATAAAATAAGGAAGACAATGTTGCAAAGAAACCATCTACACAAGGTAAGGAAAATTTCAAAATAACAAAGCAAGGAAGACATCAAGAAGCTATTCTTGGGACACCATAGAAATGTATGAAAGTATTTTTCATGGGCATTGTTATTCATGTAATGGATATGGTCCCAAAGCTTTTGAATGTAGATCTTATGAAAGGAGATATAATGGAATATTTTATAAATCCATGAGATGTTAGAGATGTGATCAAGTAGGACACATTGTTGTTCACTATAACACCATGAGATGCTACAGCTGTAGTGGATTTGGCCAAAAATCCCAGGAGTGTTGGAACACAAGAAGAAAGTCCATGATGAAGACTTCACATAGCATTTCTAGAAGAAGGGATGAAGTAAGAAAGGGAGACATCTTTGAAAAAATGGATGCTCAGAGCTCAAGTTATGAGGAGTAGGGTCATCTACAGAAGTGGGTGAAGAAGACAAAGCAGCCAGAACAGGATGAAAAACTAAAGGGAAGCTCAAGTAAGTCATCTACTAATGCATACGTAGGTGACAGTGGTATCAGTCACGTACATACACATGCTAACCTTGTATAGGTCACGTACATACACACTATGTTGTGTAGCAGGTCGCGTATATGTGGTAAAGCATTGGAAAAAGGAAATGCACATGAGTTGCCACTTGATGTGATGGTATAACTCTGTGACGCAGGGTCTGACATTGTTTGTTGCAGGTTTTGACACTATTTTCTGTAGGTTTTCATGATTCTATGTTATATCATGTAAGGTGACGATGTAAAATAAATCTTGGGTATATGGCACTAACCCATGAGTATGTATTGATGTTGATCTATTGGGGTACATGGCTGGTACATATTTGAGTTTCATTGATATATCTTATGATGTATCATTGGAAGCATATGTTGGATATCATGGTGCATGCATTTTGCATATGGTTGGGCTACATATTGAGACATGTAGTTGGTGAGTTGAGTTGATAGTCATGTTGTACATCATTGGGGAGTCATAGCTTGTTGTTGCATGGTTGATATATTTGCTTTGTGCAAGTGATGACGCATGATGGTACACTCATAGATGGTATTTGTTTGGCATATTGATAGATGCACATGTTTGGCATAATTGGTAGATACACATGGTTGGCATATTGGTAGATGCACATGTTGGAATAATTGGTAGATGCACATGGTTGGCATATTGGTAGATGAACATGTTGGCATATTGGTAGATGCACATGTTGGCATATGGTGGATACATTCCAAGGATAATATCTGTTGGCGTACATGTTAATGCACATGGATTTTGTGCATGATGTACTTGGTTGATATCTTGTTCATGATTCTCTATTTTCATTATTGACATATATTTTGTCTCATGATGTATGGTATGGGACAATTTTGATGCATGAACATGTCCAAGGATCATCATAGAGAGAGTGGTTGATCTATGATCCGGTTGAAAATAGGGGGAGACATACCCATAGAGGGAGTCATTATTCTTTTTATTCTATGAGGAAATATTTATCAGATGCATACCTAGAAAAGAACCCTATATTTGAAGAAAGAGCACAGAGGCATGAATCCAGGAGGAGTGATGGTCACAGGGGGGTATGAGTGATGTATTTTTAGTGTTACATGAGAGTGATATCCCTTGTTCAAAAAGGGAGATACTATTCAGAGGAAGATCAAAGGAATTCAAACAGGGGGAGCATCCCTAAGGAGAGTTCAATCAAAGGGAGTAGCCCCAAGAGGAGAATGGCCCTTTTCCATGGATGTCAAAGGGGGAGAGATAGTCACATTGATGTGATTGATGATTATTGATTGGGAGAGATAGTCACAATTGGGAGAGATAGTCACATTGACTATTTCTGATGTGATTGATGTTTACTAATAGGGAGAGATAATCATAATAGTCATATCGATATGATTGATAACTATTGATGTAGAGCATGCCTTGTCTACATGTTTGACATCAATAATTGGTAATTGGTGTTGACATCAATGTTTGTGTTGCCATCAATGCCAAAGGGGGAGATTGTTGGATCATGTTGTCATTGATGCCAATGGTTTGATTGATTGATGTCATTGATTGATATCAAGTGTTGATTGATTGATGTCAATTGATGGATTGATTGATAGGCTTGATTGATTGATGATTGATGAATAATGTAATATGTATTGTCCTTGATGAGAATGATAGATGTCAAGTGGAAACCAATTGATGAAGATGGATCAATGAGTTGTCATTGATACATGATGCATAGTTGATGTATATGATGCAGTGGTGGATTGATGCAAAGATGAATCATTATAGTCTTATCATGGTTGATAAGGTACACAAATGGATGAACTCCAAAGTGGTCCCCTTATGGTGAAATCCCTCATGGGAAGACGCTTTGCAGATTGAGTTATCCTATAAAAATGGTTAGAGGACCCATGCTTGTATGTGGAATAATGAGATGAAGATCAATGAATTTGCTGGTGAAACTATTCTAGATGGATAATGCTTGTCATGTCATTTCTAGTGGTATGTGGAATGTCACATAACTCCTCACGGTTTGAGAGCTATGGATTTACGAAGTTGGAGGACCCCCATATGAAGGCTTGAAGCCCCCAAGCTGAAAGAAGTCAAAGTAAGCTAAAAGAAGAAATCATTATTTAAATGATAAAGTAAAGTGACAAAGTCAAGGTGGATTATTTAAATAATAAAGAGAAGTGACAAAATCAAGAAATGATAAAGTATTGGAGAACTTTCTATTTATGAAAAGTGGTTAACACTAAAATAAAGAAAATGGGTTAAGTGACCTAGAAATGGGCTAAGTGACCTAAAAATGGGTTAAGTGACCTAGAGGATGAAAGTATAAATACGATAGCAATGGTCTCTTGTATATCATCCTTTTTGTGGATGAATGGAGAGATTCTTGTGAGAACATATTTGGTGTGGATCTCTTGAGTATGATTGAAGATCTATTATGAGAAAGAGAGCGTGAGGAGGATATCATGGATGCATCAACGTTTCGGCAATGTCGAAGATCTTGACGGAAAAATTCTTGGAACTCTAGGGTGTGTACATACGTGGGTTGTATGAGGACAGGGCATGTACAGTAAATAAGATCATGGAGATTTGTGTTTGAGCTAAAGACTGAAGCAGGTTCCATATCTGCATTCTATGGGCTCAAATCTATCACTGAGACACTGAAATGGTTATTGTCTTGATGGATAGCATTTCTTGTTGTGTTGTGAATGCTTAGGGCACTCTTGGTATGGATTTTGTGATACGATTTATGCTGGTTGATGGAGTGAGTAGTAATTTTGTGATTCAGTGGTGACATGATTGCTATGGTATACTAGTTGTTTATACATGATTGAGATAGCATTCATATTGATTGGTTGTGGAGCATAAGTAAGCTATTGAAGAGATTGGATGTGTTGTGACTAGATGGTGGTCATATTGGACAATAAGACATAGAAAAGAAAGATAAATTGGTTGTAGAGGATCTGAGTTGATCTTTAAAGATAAACCCTAAGAAGATCAGAAGGTATACACATGTTGTTGTATAGACTGTATGCGTGCATACATGGGCTGTAGTGAGCCAGGGCGCTTACATACATGGGCTGTAGTGAGCCAGGGCGCTTACATACATGGGCTGCACTACTAATAGGTCGCGTACCTATTGAAATATTGATATCTGTTAATGATTGTTGCCCCATTTTAGTTGAATATGAGAATGTAAGTTGAGTCTTGCATATAAAGATGGTGCTCTTGTAGACTTGTAGTCTATTCAGTTGTTGCTGAAAAAACCCTAGACTGTTATCCATAATAAAAAGAAAAATTGTACATACATCTTGTGTTCTTTGTGTTCCTTGTGGTGATGACTTGTTGATGATATATTGTTGATGACATGTTGTTGATATATGTTCACATCTAACTGGGTATAAATGACAACAAAAGGTAATGAATAAATGTTGAATATTAACTAAGAAGTTTTTTGTAAGAGGGAAGTTTTGGGAAAAAGATCCCCACACTCATTCACCCCCCCTCTCAGTGTGGTAGGTGTGTCCAACAATTGGGTAGTTTCCCAACCAATCCACCAGCTATAGCCCATCATCGAACCAAATAATCATCCTTTTGTCATATAAAATGAGGTGTTGGGGTCTCATTTTAGATCTAGACATAAGAACAATGAAACTCTGCTCGATTTCACATCCCCTCCTTTCCCAAGTTATTGCAACCCTTTTGTGAGAATTGCCTCAACATTCCCCCATTAGTCCCTTTTTCCTCCATCAGAACCCATTCACTTCCCAGGAAGAGATCAGAATTTTGAGAGGAGAAGCCATACAAAGGTACACTTGGAGCTTGGTGAAGAGGAGCCTGGACCAAGTTCGCAGAATGATAGCTGGCTTTGATTATAAATGTACAATTATTGAGTTATTAATAAAATAATTATTTTTATTTTCCCAAATCATGGTGTATTGAATGCTTTTATTGGTTTATGTTTTGACATTCTAACACCTAACCCTAATTTGTACATGTAATAGCATGTTTTTAGTTTTCTGTTTGTTAATATTTGAAGGCAGGTCAGCCCTGGGAGGAGGCGTGCAGTCAAAAAAAATTTCAAGCGTGAGGGGATCATCACCGGACGTGGAGTAGAGTTATAGTACCCAATCTCCCTCATCTTTTCTTTTCTTGTATAAGTTTTAGTATGTTTGGGGTAGTTTAGAGAAGTAGTTGACTATTAGACGGTTAATTGATCTACCTACATTATGAACCTTAGTGTAGTCATTGGGTTTTTTTTCCCACTGGCAGAACTCACGACCATACTGGGGAAGCCTATAGGGTTTTTTAGGGTATTTCGGGTTGTCTAATTGGTTTTTCTTCCTTTTGATTTTTTGTTGAGTCTTCTGAATCTTTTAATGTATTTTTGTCACCTTCAAGTGCCATACTAGTTCTCCATGCCCTATAAGACTGTTTGTTTCTTTCTTTTTTTAAGGAAGTACAGAGGTGTACGTGCCCTTCTTTGGGTCATCCTGCGTACATTCACGCTCTGATCAATAAAGAACCCACGTACATATGCAAGCTGCTGAAGCAACAATAGTGTATCTGGTTCAAGATTTTTTTTGAAAAAAGAGGAAGCCAACCTCTTTCCTGATTGAGGTTTATACTTCTCAGGGTTTCTTGATATAGTTCAGAGTCTATTTTTATAGCCACAACTTTGGTTAGATTTTAGTTTACTTATCTTTTTGAAGTTTCTTGTGTTTACATATGAAAGGGTTTTAAGCGAGTCTTTTGAATGATTGATCTACCTCTTTGGTTTCTTTAGTGATTCCCTGTGATTTGTAGTGGGCCAAAGATCTATTTCAGTCTTGTCTTGTAGTTCTTTTTACCCATTTCATTTGCTTTGAAAAAAAGAGAAAAAACATTTATTTTAGTTTTTTCTATTTGAAGAATTTTTCAAATATATATATATATATATATTCAGTTTGGTAAAGTAGTTGGAGTTAGTTATTTTACTAGAAAGGAAAAAGAGTCTGTTTTTAAGTTCATTATTGATTTCTTGAAACTTAAGTATCTTGTAGTCAAGCGAAATTTCGTTTTAGGTCTTCTTTTTAAATATCTTGAAAAAAGTTACTTCAAAAAACGTTGGTTACAAAGATTTAGTTGTAAATCTTCACTTTTGACTAGAAGTGATTTTTCTTTCAATAGTCATCTTTTTCTCCTCTTTTTGTCTCCTATAACATCACTAGTTTCACCGCCATATCCCTTGAGTTAAAAAATACATTAAAATGAATGCTAAATCTAAAATTAATTAGACTTTTATGTTTGTAGGATCAACCAACTAGTTTAGGGTTTAGGGCCTTGAATTAGGTTTGAGAGGAAACTCTTCAAGGCTGTTAAACAAAAATTGGAGTCAGAGCTAGGGAGTGTTAAAGTCCAGTGACGTGAAAATTATCTAGGACCCCCCTCTAACACAGGGGATAAACACAAGGTCACGTGAGGAAAGGAAGTGAAGATAACCCCTCCAAAGCCAGACTAAATGTAGTGGGGAACACATTGAGGATCTGTCTTTGGAATACTATCGCATGCATTTGCCTACAGAGCTTCGTGGATATCGAATCTGTTAGAGATCCTGTGTTTCCTTCCGGACCACTTGATTTTGATACCCTCGATAGGTTTTAGACTTGTTATCCTACTCATTGCGGTCCACCTGACTGTCGACTGTACCCACCTGGTGACTGTTTGCAAGCTCGAAACCTAGTTGCCCATTTTCTACGGACTTACATGGGTGACTGCGGGGGTATACCATGATACCTAGGGAAGACATCGGGTCACACTTTGCAAAGTATACCCAGAGGGTGCTTCCATGTTTGAGTTTCACTTGCATCGGTAAGTTTCTCTAGTGTTGGATGGCATAACTGTTCTTCCTACTAGATAGTGGTTTGCTTGATTTATCTTATAGGAAGTTTTCTAGTGTGTGCTTGGTTTTAAACGATAGTTAAAGCCTTACTATGTCATTGATATTTTCACAAAGTGGAATACCAAGAGCTTCACCAGACGCTAATGCTTTAGGTCCTTCTGTCGGTTGCATTAGAGCCACCACTGCCACTGTTACGATGAAGACTTGACCAACAAGGGTCATTCGAAGCAACTGGGATGAAGGAAAATTTGCACGAGCCTACTCCGAGAGGAGATGACTCAACTTCGGAGGAACCTAATGTTTCTAACCTTGGAGCGAAAGCTCTCAGGCTAGCCAACCCTCCAATCACTGAATTGTTGATCTAAATATTAGTACAAGTTGTCCCTCCTAAGGTGACACCTGTTGAGCACCAGTTAGTATTACAAACAAACATGGAAGAAAATGTTGTTACTTCGTCCAGGACTCCTCACACTCCCTCTATGACTACTACCACAGGGGGTATATTTCCTCCTAAACCACCTTTGATAGTCTGGACCACAGTGGTCTCGACTCCCTCTACCTTGAGCAATGGTCTGATACCTTCATGGGTGGTGACCACTGCTCTGTTTACGCAGAGTGAAACATGCCCTCCATTCTCATATGGGATGCCTAGATTCGATTCAAACTCAGTCCTTACCTATTCCACCCTACATACCATAGGTCTGGGGGAAGAGAGCTCAAACACTCCCATGCAAGGGTCTACCAGGGGCACTTCTGTCCCCTTTAGTTCTATCCCTTAGGGTGGGGGTAATATACCTCCTCAACCCCCCTCGCTCGGTGGTTCTTTCCAGCAACCCATCGGGTCGAATGATAACTACAACTTGTTTGGATCAGGTAGTTTAGGACCTTCATCTTACACTACACTGGTGGGATCCATGTCATTCTCTTTGTTTGATGCATTTGGTATTAAAACTTTTTCTTCGATTGCCGTCTCAGTTGGGGGCAACCTCTATTTTGGGAAACAAAATCCTGTACATCTTACTATTCCTACATAGGGGGGAAGTACAAGAGTTTTCTCCTCACAAGGACTTTGGAATCCTTGGTAGGGATACATTCCCTTGCAAGGGATGCCAATCGGGGGAAACCCTCTCCATGGTTAATGGAACCCTAGGCAGGGCTCGATACCTATGCCCGTCAGATCAGCTATGGGCATCCCCTTCCAAAATACTTGGAATAAAATTCAAGGATAAATCCCTGCCCAACCTGCGTCATCTAATTACGAGAATCAATCGATGATATTCCAGCAAACGTAGTTTCCATATGATGGTCAAGGCCATAGTTTTTACCAGAACCCTAGCCAATAACCCAACTTTTCTTGGCAACCTGGTGCCAGTCAAACTCCAAGACCCCTTTTTCCTGTACATAGTACCCAACCCAAACTATCGTTTCTGGCAATGCTACATCTGCTAGACTTGTCAAGGATACTTAATGACCCAATTTTTCATGATCCACATTGCCCCCCCCCCCCCNTCAAACATTCCAAAATTCGAAGGCAAGCCTGGAAAAGACCTAGGTGATCATGTGACAACTTTCCACTTATGGTTTTAGTCAAACTCACTAATAATAATGTTGGCGAGGGAAAAACAGAGAAGAGAAATTTGAAGTATCTGTGTAACCTTTGCACGGAGGACCACCCAAATCACCTGTTCCCTCGACCTGCGGAGGCCCAAAAGCTATTGGCGCAGAAAAAAATTGTTGTGTTGACGAACCCATTTCCACATTGGAAAAACATGGCTCAAGCCTCAACATCTTTGAGCACGGAAGGGGGTAGTCAGGGACCCCCTGCGTCTACTGGTAATACCTCATGCACAAATTTTTACATGTTAAAAGGTGACACTCATATAGAGACCAGGGCCTGAGATTATAGAATGCCAGAATCTTCTAAAAAGGGTAAATAAGAAACAAACCCACCTGTTCCTTTCCATATTGAGAAAATGATGGGAGAAATAATGACACGAATCCCCAAAGGTGCATTCAAGAAATAGTCCCATAACCTGAACGTGAGGGATGCTCAAAACTACTCTATTATAGAGGATTTGGCACAAAACCCTTGTGCAATGTCTTCTTTGGAGGTTCTCCAGAGTTTCCCTTTGCAGAGAAAGGCCATGTTTTCCACCTTGGGATCTGTAGAGACTTGTATCCTGGGAACGATTGTTCTCAATCCAACTGACTTGAAGCCTAGTCTTCCTTACCACGTTGCATTTCAGATAGTAGTAGCTTACACCACAAAATAGTTTACTTGGAATATATTTCGTATGGTGGTTGACGAGGGTGCCTCAACCTGCATGATGTCATTGGCATGTTGGAAGGCCATTGGCCAACCCATTTTATGTCTGTCTCCTACATTTCTTACGGCATTCGATGATCATTCGTTTAGAACACATGGAACCATTCCTTCTTTCCCCGTGAAGTTAGGAGGGAAGAATGTGTGCGTAGAAGTTGAAGTGGTCGATTGATATAGGAGCATCGCCTTCAAAGATGATAGCGCACACGTGGAGGCAAGCTAAAGACATCTCAGGACGGAATTTCAAATCGAGCATTAACTCAAAAATTAATTTGAGTTGTTGGGATATTTTGTGAAAAAACATTTTGTAATGTAACTTGTTTGAAAAGTATCTAAGGACTATAAGAGGCTATAGATATGGAGTGTTGACTCTATCTGGTATTAATTAGCAGTTATTGTAATAGGACAGATTAGGTAGGAGTTTTAAAATTCTGAAATGATAGATTGCAGGACAAGGCAAGAGAGCTCAGAGAGCCGACCCTTAGATAGATTTTAAAATGGCATTGTAATAGATTAGGAGAGAGAGAGAGAGAGGAGAAGAATACCAGGATGTATGAGTAACATTAGGAAAAATAGAGTAGAGTAGAGTAGAGGAACATGATGTAATTTCCATTTTATGAATGAATAGAGCAGACGAAAATTTTCCCAAAACTGAACCATGTTCATCTAAATGTGATTGCATGAATATCTCATTATAGATGTGGTATTTGTTACATTCTCATTCCTATATGAGAGTTCGAGAGAACGATTTTATGAACCTGTAAAAAAACTGGATCAGTTCCAATCATTTCTCTTATGAACCATGTATGCAAGGTGTGCATTCACAAATGCAAGGTGTGTGTCGACTAAGTCTTGGAACAATTTAGAGAGAAGGGTTTAGAGAGAGAACAAAGGGAACTTGAGACTCCATGTGGAAGGAGTGCACAGAGCTTAGAATGAGCTAAGTTTGAAGAAATAACAAAGAAGAACACCAGGTGGGCATGAGGTATTTTCTTTTCAAGAAAATCCCTTCGAATATGAGTTATTCATGATCCTCGAACACAAGGTATGTGTAGGATTTCGAATCTTTGAGAGAACAAAGCTCAGGAAGGATAGATTTTTGGGTACATATCTTCAACAAAGAAGAACTGAAGGTTGAGGCCTTTGACATTTAGAAAATCTTCAAGTCTGAGAGACGAGAAAACTCAGGAAGGGAAACACCACAGACCATCAGATCTGCAAAGAAATGCGCGAACCTTAATGCTTGTCTCAAAGGAGGATTTCAGCATTTCGGCACTCGGGGAGAACAACGGTGGAAACCCCTTCAAACTTGCGATATGTGAAATCCCGATTAGATCCTAACCGTTGATCAGGACAGTTTGTGGACCGTCGATCCAGTGTGAGTCAAGGATTTTCAGCATTTCATCATCGGGAAAATAGGAGTGAAGACGTCCCAAAAGTCTCGAAAGGAAAACTGTGATTTGATCATAGTCAACGATTTAGAAGGAGATCTAGACTGTTGAGCATCCAAGGGGAACGTTGGGGTTTCAGGAATTGGGAGCCCAAGGATAGAGGTTGTTTGACTTCACAAATTGTGAAGTCCTGATACATGATTTGGGGTGGGCCATGGTTTGGAACTGGTGGTCATATGGAAGGAGGAGCTAGAGAGAGCTAGGTCCTGTTGGAGTTTTGAAACTTGGGATTTGAAGAACAAGGGGTCGATTTCTTCAAATCGTCGATACCCAAATGTAGTGCATCTTGATCTTGGCCAGTGGTCACCAGTGGTGGTCACACAAAAAAGGGATACGCGAGGAGCCAAGGGCTCACTAAGCCCCTTTTCGTAGCTTGAGAGTTGGAGAGTCAGGAGTGACTCATACATCAGAGTCCCGAGGTTGAAAATCACGATGCGCATTTTTTGAGGGTGTGCGATCATGTAAGTTTTAAACCTGTGAAGTAAAGCAATGCATATATATTCTTAAGAAAAATAGAAATTAATCAATGGCTCATTCACATAGTAGATAGAGATTTATACCGGAAACCCTCAACCGGAAAACCTTTCTTATATTCATTATATTGAATTTCACCATTCACCATACAATATATATACAATTTTTTTAGGTATTCCATAGATACCAAAACCCTAATCCCTTAATCTTGGATTAATTTACAAAACCGTTAAAAATAGCAAAAACCACCCAAAAAAAAAAATCGTGGCATTGCCCCGAACCCCATCGACCCCGGGCTACTTCCCGTTGCTGAAAATTGTGCATAACAAGGGGGGTCATACCTACGCCCCCCTAGGAAAGTGCCCAATGCACACAACACAAAGAGAACTACTAGAGGGATCGTCAGACGCAGTTGTCATATCTGACGTGCCCACACACACACACATGCAAAGAATATAACACATACCCAACATTCTCCCACTTGTTGTTTTCTTTGCATCCAGGGGTCCAAGGGATTATATAGTCAACAATCCAGGGAAACAATGCCTATTTTTACTCTACACTAGGAGAACTTTTCTGTGCTCACGGACTTTGTCACTGAATCTGCAACATTCGTCAAAGTGTCAACCTTTTCCAGCAACACCTTCTTTTCCCCAACCATGTCTCTCACAAAGTGATACTAAACATCAATATGCTTTGTCTTCGAATGATAAGTTTGGTTCTTTGCCAGGAAGATTGCACTCTGACTGTCACAATCTAATCTCACTGCTTGTTGTACCAACCCAATACCTAAACACAATCTTTGTAACCATACTTCTTCCTTGCTTGCATGAGTGGCTATCATGTATTCAACGTTTGTAGTTGAGAGTGCCACTACAGCTTGTATTTTGCTCATCTAACTGATTTCTCATCCAAATAGGTTAAACACATACCCACTTGTGGATCTCTTGTGATCCAAATCTCTAGCCCAGTTTGCATCAACAAAGCCATGTATGTCCACCACTCTTTCCAATCCTGGTCTTCCTTGGTAGCACAATCCATAATTGGTAGTGCCATGCAAATACCTGAAGACCCTTTTTACTATTGTCCAATGCTCCTTCCCTAGTTTTGACATATACCTACTCAAAACTCCCACTGCATGTGCAATGTTTGGTCTAGTACAAACCATTGCATACATCAAACTGCCAACTGCACTAGCATATGGAACATGGGACATGTCCTCTTCTTCTTTCTGTGGCTTGGGACACTGAACTGTAGATAACTTTACACCTATAGGAATAGGGACCTTGACCGGTTTACTTCCTTGCATATTAAACCTCTGCAATATTATCTCAACATATTTTCTCTTATTCAACCAGAGTTTCCTGTTTGCACGATCTCTTTGAATTTCCATTCCCAGAATGAAGTTAGCATCACCGAGATCCTTCATGTCAAATTTGGAGGATAGCTACGATTTCACCTCCTTGATAACATCCATGTTATTTCCTACCAACAACATGTCATCAACATACAACACTACATAAATGAAGTTATTACCAACCTGCTTGGAATATACATAGTGATCAACCATGCTTCTTACAAATCCCAATCCAAGGATGTATGTGTCAAAATTTTGGTACCACATCCTAGGTGATTGCTTCAGACCATATAGTGACTTCTTTAGCTTACAGACCAGTTCTTTCATTCCCTTCACTACAAAGCCTTCTGGCTGCTTCATGTAGATTTCTTCTTCCAGATCCCCATGTAGGAATTCTATCTTCACATCCATCTGTTCCACTTCAAGATCAAAAGTTGCAGCAATAGATAAAAGAAATCTAATAGAAGTTAACTTAGCAATAGGAGAAAAAATCTCACCAAAGTCAATTCCCTCAACTTGGGAATAACCTTTTGCTACTAACCGAGTTTTGTATTTCTCTACTTTACCTTGTGCATTAAACTTCTTCTTAAACAACCATTTTCTACCAACATATTTTCTTCCAGCTAGCAACTCAACTATATCCCATGCCTCATTCTTATCCAAGGCATCCATTTCTTCAACCATGGCCTTCTTCCAAAGTTTACCATCCTCTGAATTCACTACTTCCCTAACAATTATGGGATCATCATCAGTAATAGATAAAGCAAAATTGGAATGAAAATCAGGTGGACTATACCTTTCTAGTTGCCTTCTATCTCTCACTGATCTCCTCAATACTGGGGTATGAGGTTCTTCTTCTTCTTCTTCTTCTTCTTCTTTCTCTTCTTCATATGATTCATATTTTTCATCATCCAACTCAAGCTCTATTTTCTCAGGTTCATCTTGGGTTGGTAGGAATTCCTATTTTGACACATATTTTACCTCTCTGCAAACAACATCTCAACTGTAAACAGTTTTATTGGTTTCTAGGTTCCAAAGCTTATAACATTTCACACCATCTTTATAACCAATAAAGATACACTTTTCAGCCTTTTTATCCAGCTTACTTCTATTTTCCTTTGGAACATGTACATAAGCATCACAACCAAACACTCTAAGATGTTGAAGAGAGGGTTTCTTTCCAGACCATACCTCATGTGGAGTTTTATCATCCAACACTAATAAAGGTGATCGATTGACTAGGTAACATGTTGTACCCATTGCCTCTGCCCAGAATTCTTGTCCTAACTCAGAACCGCTGAGCATGCTCCTTGCTTTTTCCATCAGTGTCCTGTTCATCCTTTCTACAACTCCATTTTGCTGAGGAGTGTATGGAGTAGTCTTCTGCCTTGCTATACCACACTTCTTATAGAATTTTTCGAATTCATTTCCACAGAATTCTCCCCTGTTATTTGTTCTCAATACCTTTATTTTCTTCTCTGTCTGATTTTCTACCAGAGCCTTAAACTCTTTAAATTTATGAAATACCTCAGATTTCTTTCTAAGAAAATAAATCCATGTGTTCCTTGAAAAATCATCTATGAATGAAACATAATACACATATTTACCTAGGGATGGAATAAGAACAGGTCCAAACACATCACTGTGTATCAACTCTAAGATCCCCTTTTCTCTTATAGCACCTGATGGGAATCTTACTCAATTATGTATACCATATATGCAATGTTCACATAAATCAAAATCTAGAGTGCAATTAGACATACCTCCAACCATACCTTTACCATGTAGTGTTTGAAGGCCCTTTTCTCCAATATGCACCAGTCTTTGATGCCACAACATGGTCTTCTTTTCTGGGCTAGTATTGGTATTGTCTCCTTCATTTCTCTGCTCAGGGACAACAGAACTATTACACCCATTAGTATAAGTGCTTCCCAACAACATGTACAAAGTTCCACACCGAAATACCCTCATCAACACCATTGCTCCTTATACCATCTTGCAAGTTCCCTTTCCAAATACAGTATCCACTCCTATATATTCCATCTTTCTTACAGATATTAAGCTCCTGGCTAGTTTTGGAATGTGTAGAATCCCAGGGAGAGTTCCAATCCTTCCATATTTTAGTAGCAACTTAACTCTTCCACATCCCAAGATTTTTGTTGTCAAGTCATCTCCTAGGAATACATCACCACCATCATATTTTTCATATTCAAAGAACCACTCCCTGTGAGGAGTCATATGGTATGACGCACCTAATTCGATCTACCATACATTACGGTCTACATGTGTACTTGTAGATGCCAAGTAAACATCACCTCCTTTTTCAGTGGATTTTTTTGCCTCTGTGAAAGAGGTACTATCAGATCCCTTTGGTTTTTCAACCTTCTTAGACTTGCAATCTTTCTTATAATGCCCTGTTTTACCACACTTCCATCATTTCCTCAACGATTTTCCTAGAGACTTAGATCTACCTATAGATTTTGATCTCCACCCCGAAGGATTACCAACAATCCTGTCTTGGGTACGACCTCTTACAAATAAAGCATCTGTGCTATGACCATCCATGTTTTTTTCACCTCATATCTTCAGATAACAAGGATGAAACTATATCCTCATACTTCAATGTAGATTGAGTGGTACTACCTATTGCTACAACCATATTATCCCAAGACTCTGAAAAAGAACATAACAAAGTAATACACTTATCTTCTTCTGCAATCATAATATTAACAAAGCCAAGTTGACTTACCAGAGTATTAAAGGCATTTAGATGTTCTATCACAGAATCTCCATCTTCCATCCTAATATGATACAACTTCTTTCAAAGAAACAACTTGTTTACTAGGGACTTTGATTGATACAAATTCCCCAACTTATCCCATAGTTCCTTGTTTATAGATTCTCCTGAGAAATTCAACAACACCAAATCTGCGAGGCAGAATCGAATAGTACTCCTTGCTCTTATGTCCAACTTCTCTCAATCTTTCTTCGACATACCAGTAGGTGGTGTACTGGTAGTTTGTGTACTAGTAGGTTATGTACCAGTAGCCTGTGTGCTAGTAGATGGTGTACCAATAGGCTGTGTACCAAGATCCACAACGATCCATTGTTCTTTGTCTACAAGAAGGTCCTCCATCTTCAACTTCCATAGCTCAAAGTTTTTACCATTGAACTTCTCTATCTCGATTCTAGATGAGCTCACCATTCCTCTTTCTGTACTCAAATCTCCACTGCAAAAGCTCCCACTAAACCCGGGTTTATCACAAACCCAAGATAAACTTGATCTATCAAGACCGAGCCAAACCCTCAACAACAAAGGCGTCCCTCTGAAGCCAAAAATGAGCTTTGATACCACATGTAAGTTTTAAACCTATGAAGTAAAGCAATGCATATAGATTCTTAAGAAAAACAAAAATTAATCAATGGCTCATTCACATAGTACACAGAGATTTATATCGGAAACCCTCAATCGAGAAAACCTTTCTTATATTCATTATATTGAATTTCAGCATTCACCATACAATATATATAAAATGTTTTTAGGTATTCCATATATACCAAAACCCTAATCCCTTAATCCAGGATTAATGTACAAAACCGCTAAAAATAGTAAAAACTTCCCAAAAAAGAATATTTCGGGGCATTGCCTCGAACCCCGTCGGCCTCAGGCTACCTCCCATTGTCAAACGCTGCACGTAATCAGGGGGGGAATACCTGCCCCCCCAGGAACCCCCTAGGAAAGTGCCCAGTACACACGACACAGTTGTCATATCTAACGTGCCCACACACACACATGCAAAGAATATAACACATACCCAATAGATCATAATCCGTGTTTGTGTGGAGTAGAGACTCATGCTTGGGTTTTTAGTCATGCAGGTGGAGTTTTGTGAGAGGACCTATGGATTTTTTTGGTTGAGATTCCAGTAGGGAACCAGAGAGCCATTTCGGCTCAGGAAAGAGAACGATCCAGTGACCGAGAGGTCAACGGAAGCCTGCTGAAGGGGGGGGGCTGCATCAGGTGGTATCAGAGCCTAATTTAGGTTTGTTTGCATACTGTAAACAAAGGAGAAAGGAGGAAAGTTGGTATCCTTTGTGGTATCAAAGAAATTTTAAATTTTCTGTTTGTAGGTGATGCAGTGAAGTCATGTCGCCTAGAAGACGCAGAGCGAATGCAGATATGGAAGAATAAATGAGGCAACTCTGAATGAGATTGGACGCCATGGATATAGCATAGAGAAGAGCACCATATTCTGGTGATATCAATGAGGCTAAAAGAGAAGGAGAATAGGTCAAAGAAAATGATGTAGAGGATGTTTCACAGAGTCGCTTGATAAAAGTTGTTTCAAGAATAAGAGCCAGAGCAAGAATAGAGGTACCTATGTATGAAGGCAATTTGGAAGTTGAATAATTATTGGATTGGGTATGTGACATGGACAAGTACTTTGATTATGAATATATCGAGGAAGATAAGATGGTGAAGCATGCAATGACAAGACTGAAAGGCCATGCACCGTTATGGTGGGATGAACTGCAAGATGAACACAAAAGAAATGGTAAGCAGAGAATTAATAACTGGGATAGGATGGTAGATAAGTTGAAAGACAAATTTATCCCGAAGGATTGCCAAATCAATCTTTACATAAGATTGCAGAACCTGAAATAGAGAGGTTTATCAGTGAAGGAGTACACTGAAGAATTCTACCGACTGAACATTAGAGCCAGACAGAAAGAGAACGAAGATGAAAAGATAGCCAGATACATCAATGGGCTGAGATATTAAATTCAAGAGGAGATCAACATGATGTTTTTCATTAAGGTCGTGGATGCCCATTAAGCAACTTTGAAAGCTGAAGAAAAATTAGCCAGGAGGCAAAGCCAACACAACAGAGGCAAGGGAACCAGTAGAGAGAAGTTCCAGAAGTCGAAGCCTGAAGCTGACAAACAACATAGTCACCATGAGAAGGGTGGAAGTTCTAAAGAAGGACAACATGGTGGAAGGAGTTCTTTTCCCAAGGGTAGAGGAAGAGGAAGAGCCAAAGGAGGCATAGTTAAATGATATACCTGTGGAAAAGAGGGGCACAAATCTTGGGAATGTCCCAACAGAAAAAGAGAAGGCAGAGAAACACACATTACGGAAGCAGAGAAGCATGTGGAAGCATAAGCAACATAAGGAGGGAGGAACCTCATGATGAGGAAGGTTCTTCTTAAACCAAAAAAGGAATCAGAGGAACCATTTCAATGAACAATCCTATTCCGAACTTCTTGCAAGACAAAAGACAAAGTTTACAAAGTTATCATAGATAGTGGGAGCACTGAAAATATAGTATCCATAGAGATGGTGGAGAAGATGGAATTGAAAACAACTACACATCCAAAGCCATATAAGGTATAGTGGTTGCAGAAAGGACATCAGGTCATGGTAAATCAAAAATGCCAAGTTGAATTTAAAATAGGAGGTTACAAAGATGAAATATTGTGTGATGTAATTCCTATGGATGTCTGCCATATTTTATTGGGGAGACCATGGAAATATGATTGAAAGGTTATTCATGATGGAAGAAATAATACTTGTACCCTATAAAATAATGGTAGGACACATATGTTGCTACCCATGGAAGACAAAGAGAAAAAGACAGAAACTAGTCCAAGCATACTCCTCATGAGTGGTACGAAACTCTTGAATGAAGTCAAGAAGGAGAACGAAATGTAGTTTTTTTTTGTGGGGAAGCCTAGAGTTATCATTACAAATACTTATGTAGAAGATTTGCCTATATAAATCCAAGAACTGTTAGAAAACTTTGCTGATATAGTCGTGGATGAGTTACCACACTCATTACCACCTATCAAGAGCATAAGCCATCATATTGACCTTATTCTAGGAGCTAGTTTACCAAAGAAAGAATCTTATAGGTTGACACGTAGAGAGAATGAGGAGGTCAAAAATCAAGTCCAAGAGTTGTTGGATAAAGGGTTAGTCAAGGAAAGCCTAAGCCCATGTGCAGTACTGACTGTATTGAACCCAAAGAAAGATGGAGGATGGAGGATGTGTACAGATTCCAGAGATATCAACAAGATAACCATTAGATATAGATTTCCTTTACTGAGGATGGATGATTTGATGGATTTTTTAAGTGGATCAAGTTATTTTTCAAAGATAGACCTGAAGAGTGGATATCATCAAATAAGGATGAGAGAGGGAGATGAATGGAAAACAACATTCAAGACGAATGAAGGATTTTTTGAATGGTTGGTCATGCCGTTTGGTTTGACAAATGTGCCAAGCACATTTATGAGATTGATGAATGAAGTGTTGAAAGAATTCATCAGAAAATTTGTCATAGTATATCTGGATGACATACTAATCTTCAACAAGACAAAAGAAGAACACCTAAGACATCTAACAACAGTGATGGAAAGGTTGCAACGAGAGAAATTGTTGATAAATATGAAGAAGAGTTCTTTTATGAATAAGGAGCTCATATATTTGGGTTTCATAATCTCTTCAAATGAACTGAATATGGACCTAGAAAAGGTGAGAGCAATCAGAGAATGGTCATCGTCGAGCAACATATTGGAGGTAAGAAGTTTTCATGGGTTAGCGAGTTTTAATAGGAAATTTATCAGAAATTTCAGTGGAATATGTGCACCCATGTTGGACATTGTGAAAAAAAAGCACAAGTCCTTCAGTTGGACAAAAGAAGATGAAAGAAGTTTCAAAGTGTTGAAAGAAAATATCACAAAGCAGCCAATTCTGGTCTTACCAGATTTTGGAAAAACATTTCAGGTGAGATGTGATGCAAGTGGATTAGCTATTGGAGCAGTCTTGAGTCAAGATAATAGACCATTCGCTTATTTTAGTGAGAAACTGAATGAAGCCAAGAAAAATTATTCCGCATATGACAAGGAATTTTATGTAGTGATTCAAGCTTTAAAAAAATGGAGACATTATCTAATTCCTAAAGAATTTGTCTTGTATAGTGATAATCATGCTTTGCAATTTATTACTAGGCAAGAAAAGTTGAATAAAAAACATGCAAAATGGGTAGAATTCATGCAGAATTTTACTTTTTTTATTAAACACATTGTTGGAACTGCTAACAAAGTTGCAGATGCTTTGAGCAAAAGAAGTTTGATTGTACAAGAATTTCAGGTGGAGACATTGGGGTTCGAACACCTCAAGGAGATGTACAAGAAGGACGATGGTTTCAAAGAAGCTTATGAGGCATGCAAGAATCCTTTATTGGGGAGCAGAAGCCCATGGACTGAATATTTCATTCGGGATGGATTAATGTTCAAGGGGAGCCAATTATTTATTCTGAAGTGCTCAATGAGAGACAACCTACTGAAGGAAAAACATAGTGGAGGTTTAGCTGGACACTTTGGTCATGACAAGATGTTTGCACAGTTGATTAACTCATATTATTGGCCAAACATGAGAGAAGAAGTGAAGAATTTCGTGAACAAATGCAGAATTTGTCAGTATGAAAAAGGAAGACAACAAAACACCGGTTTGTATCAGCCATTTCCAATTCCAGAGAGGCCATGGGATGCAATCAGTATGGACTTTGTTTTGGGATTGACTAAAAATAAAAAAGGGAGTGATTCCATATTTGTTGTGGTACACAGATTCTCGAAAATGTCACATTTTATACCATGCGAGAATACAAGCGATGCCACACACATTGCAAATTTGTTTTCCAGAGAAGTAGTGAGACTACATGGATTGCCAAGGAGCATAGTTTTAGACAGAGACACCAAATTTGTAGGACACTTTTGAAGGACTCTATGGAAGAGACTAGGGATGAATTTATCCTTTAGTTCAGAATATCACCCTCAGACAAATGGACAGACTGAAGTAGTAAACATGAGTTTGGGAAACTTACTAAGAAGTTTAGTCACTGAGCAAGGTAGACAATGGGATCAGATTCTAGCACAGGCAGAATTTGTGTTCAACAATTCAGTGAATAGGAGCACAGGAAAAAGCCCATTCGAAATTGTGTATGGTATACAACCAAGGGGGATTACAGAATTGAGATATTTGAGTCAAGACAAGTTCAGAAGTGTTGGAGCAGAGGATTTTGCAACAGAAATGTAGAAACTCCATGGCAGAGTCAGGGAACAGGTACAAGACAACAGCTAGAAATACAAGAGCAGAGTTGATCAAAGGAGAAGAGAAGTTCAATTCAAAGTTGGAGATGAAATTTTAGTGCATTTGAGAAAAGAGAGGTTTCCAAGGGGAACATATAAAAAGTTAAAGATGAAGAAGATTGGACCATGCAGGATTCTTAGAAAATTCACAGCCAATTCTTATGAGATTGAGTTGCTAGGAAATGTTGGGATATCGCCGATATTCAATGTTCTAGACCTGTATCCTTACAGGAGAGATGAAACAGGAGAATTAGATGATCAAAAAGAAATTCAGTGGGAAGAGAAATTGCTCACAGGAGAAAAACCTCAGATGGAGAAAATTACTGAGTAGAGGGATGGAAAGAAAACCAGGAGAAAGACATATCCTGAGTACTTAGTGAAATGGAAATATCATCCAATGGAAGATGCAAGTTGGGTTACAAAACCTGATATTTTAAAGCATGGAAAGACAATGCAGGAGATCATGGACACGAGTCCATGAATTTTTTTTTAACCAGAGGAGTATGATGCAGGAGCATCACCTTCAAAGATGATAGCGCACACGTGGAGGCAAGCTGAAGACATCTCAGCATGGACAGAATTTCAAATCGAGCATTAACTCAGAAATTACTTCAAGTTGTTGGGATATTTTGTGAAAAAACATTTTGTAATGTAACTTGTTTGAAAAGTCTCTAAGGACTGTAAGAGGCTACAGATATGGAGTGTTGACTCTATCTAGTATTAATTAGCATTTATTATAATAGGACATATTAGGTAGGAGTTTTAAAATTCTGAAATGATAGATTTCAGGACAAGGTGAGAGAGCTCAAAGAGTCGTCCCTTAGATAGATTTTAAAATGGCATTGTAATATATCAGGAGAGAGAGGAGAAGAAGACCAATATGGATGAGTAACAATAGGAAAAATAGAGTAGATTAGAGTAGAGGAACATGATGTAATTTTCGTTTCATGAATGAATAGAGAAGATGAAAATTATCCTAAAACTGGACTGTGTTCATCTAAATGTAATTGAATGAATATCTCATTCTAGATGTAGTATTTGTTCCATTCGCATTCCTGTATGAGAGTTCGAGAGGACGATTTTATGAACCTGTAACAAAAGCGGATCAGTTCCAATCATTTCTGTTATGAACTGTGTATGCAAGGTGTGCATTCACAAACGCAAGGTCTGTGTCAACTGAGTCTCGGAACGATTCAGAGAGAAGGGTTCAGAGAGAGAATAGAGGGAACTTGAGATTCCAGGTGCAAGGAGTGCACAGAGCTTAGAATTGGCTAAGTTCGAAGAAATAACAAAGAAGAATTCCAGGTGGGCATGAGGTATTTTATTTTCAAGAAAATCCCTTTGAATATGATTTATTCAAGATCCTCGAATGCAAGGTGTGCATAGGAGTTTGAATCTTCAAGAGAAAGAAGCTCAGGAAGGATAGATTTTTGGGTACAGATCTCCAACAAAGAAGAACTGAAGGTCAAGGCCTTCGACATTTAGAAAATATTCAAGTCTGAGATGCCAGAAAACTCAGGAGGGGAAACACCATAGGCCGTCATATCTACAAAGAGAAGTGCGAACCTTATCGCTTGTCTCAAAGGAGGATTTTGGCATTTCGGTGCGCGGGGAGAGCAAAGGTGGAAACCCCTTCGAACTTGCGATACGTGAAATCTCGATTGGATCCTGACCGTTGATCAGGACAGATTGTGGACCGTTGATCCAGTGTGATTCAAGGATTTTTGGCATTTCTTCATCGGGAAAATAGGAGTGAAGACTTCCCAAAAGTCTCGAAACGAAAAAATGTGATTTGATCACAGTCGTCGATCCATAAGGAGGTATGGACCATTGAGCATCCAAGGGGAATGTCTGGGTTTCGGGAACCAGGAGCCCAAGGATAAAGGTTTTTTGACTTCACAAACCATGAAGTCCTGATACGCGATTTTGGGTGGGCCATGGTTTGGAACCGATGGTCATATGGAAGGAGGAGCTAGCGAGAGCTAGGTCTTGTCGGAGTTTTGGAACTCGGGATTTGAAGAACAAGGGGTTGATTTCTTCAAATCTTCGATACCTGAACGTAGCGCATATTGATCTTTGTTGGTGGTCACCAGTGGTGTTCACACGGAAAATGGATATGCGAGGATTCGAGGGCTCGCTAAGCCCCTTTTCATAGCTTGAGAGTTGGAGAGTCAGGAGTGACTCATACATCAGAGTCCCGAGGTCACAAATCGCAACACGCCTTTTTTGAGGGTGAGCGATCACAGTCCGTGGTCATGTGGAGTAGAGACTCACACTTGGGTTCTTAGTCATGCAGGTGGAGTTTCGTGAGAGGACCTGTGGATTTGTTTGGTTGAGGTTCCAGCAGGGAACCAGAGAGCCATTTCATCTTAGGAAAGAGAATGATCCAGTGACTGAGAGGTCGATAGAACCCTGCTAAGGATGGGATGTTGCATCATCAATGCACTTCTTGACTACAACCTTTTTTTAGGAAGGAGTTGGTCCTATGCAATGCATGTAGTGGTTTCTACAGTTTTTGGGGTCTTGTTGTTTCCACACGAGGGACAAATCGTGACCATTGACTAGTTGTCCTTCTCCCGTCCTGATCCTTCATCAAGGGCATCCATAGTACCGATGATTAATAACCCTCAACCTGACACCGTCAACATAGGAGTTGGTTTGTGTCCATCAATAATGGGTACTTTTGATTACCCGCCTCCTTCTGGTGATGTCAAGCTTATATCGGTTGCCCCCAACCAACCTAGGGATGACTTTTTTCAAATGTCGTAGTTCTGAACGAATTACTTTCATGATCCATGGAATCTTCCTTCCCCATTGGAATCGATGGAAGGGACAAGACATTCTCACATGGCCATGCCCTTGTCCGTGATATAAGTTTCATAGAACATTGTGCATCAATCATTGGTTGACCCCGATCCGACTCCCTCACAAGAGTTAGATCCATTTCTTGAGCCTATTTGGGCTCAAGGTTACCTCGCCACTACAGATTCTTTATACCTGGTCTTTCCCTCAGACGAGGTGATTCTTGAGGAATTGACTAGTCCGAACAGACCCTGGGATGATCTGCATCACATATATTACTTCCTCCCAGAGATGAGAAGAATATAGGCATGAGAATTTGTTTTGACTATGACTAGAGATAGGTCTTGTCCTATTAATCCTATAGCTACACATGTAGTTTATGCCAAGGGTAATATGGTGAGTATTGTTGAAACGATCCCTATAGATATCTCCAGAACCCATGGTGTTGTGTAGAATGTTTTCGTCAGAGCAGACTATTCCCCTGAAGAGATTTGAATTTACACTAAGTTATTTAAGGAATTTCGTGATGTTTTTTCCTGGTCTTACGAGAAAATTCCAGACGTTGATCCAAGAATCATGGAACATGAGATAATGAATTATCCTGATGCCAATTTGGTATGATAGAATCTTCACCCGATGAATCCTCGAAAAGAGACAACGATTAAGGCTGAAGTAGAGAAACTGCTTGAAGCTAGTTTTATCTACCCCGTACAGTTGACGGAATGGGTGTCAAACCCCGTTCTAGTTAACAAAAAATAGGGTACGATTTGTGTGTGCATGGACTTCTGTGACGTGAACAAGGCCTATCCAAAATACAATGAATCCTTGAAAAGAAAGGAATTTGACTTGGATTTTGTCTCCACAAAATCCAAAAAGTCGTTGTTCTTTGCGAAACTTATTTCAGAACTTCCGGTTGAATCTAGTGATGACATGCCCGAAGAATCACCTATCAAAGGATACATTTTTTTGATCACATCTTTAGACTCCTGGTATGGAGATATACTAGTCTATCTCTAGACTTTGAAGTGCCATGCTTCTGCTTCTAACGATGAGTGTCGACGAATTTTCCATTAGGCACAAAACTATCTCATACTCGATGACACTTTGTATCGTCGAGGTGTAGATTTCATTCTTCGTCGATGCCTTATACAAGAGGAAGAAGATCTCATTTTAAATGACTGCCACACTGGAGCATGTGGTGGTCATTTGTTTGGGTTGGAAACAACCCAAAAGATTCTATGTTCCGGTTACTTTTGGCCTATGTTAATCAAAGATTACGTTGAGTCGGTCAAGAAGTGCCACCCATGTCATATATTATCTCAGAAGATGTGGGCACATAATTCTCCCATGTTTCCCGTCATCATTTTTGGTCACTTCACTAAGTGGGGGATTGATTTTACTAAATGTCACCTGGATTCAGCCAAGGGGCATTGTTAAATCATTGTAGCGGTAGTCTAGTTCACAAAGTGGGTCGAGGCATTGCCAACGTTTAACAATGATGGTGAAATAATGACTCTCTTCATTTTTAACTAGATAGTAGCAAGGTTTGGCATCCTGAAGGAGATTGTCACTGACCATGGCAGTCACTTCCAAAACAAAATGATGTCTGAGTTAATATCAAAGATTGGGTTCAGGCAAGAAAATTCATCACCCTACTACCCACAAGAGAATGGTCAGGTTGAAGCTGTGAATAATCCTTCAATACTATTCTTCAATGGATGATCAATTATACCAAGTCAAATTGGAATTTGATGTTGTACTCAACATTATGGGCCTATCGAATGTCTGTAAATATTGCCACCATTTTCTCACCTTTTCAACTTGTATATAGGCTAGAAGCAGTCTTTCCTATTGAGTGACATATCCCCTCTTTAAAGTTGGAAGTGGATTTACTGCCAGACACTTCACCGCTTGAGGAACACCTATTATATCTTGATCATCTCGATGAGAAATGTCGTGATGCAGCCTCAACCAATGAGGCTCATAAGAAATGATTCAAGTGTCAATATGATTGGTCCGTTTGTCCTCAGATTTTCTCCAAAGGTGATCTTGTCTTGGTCTACAATCAAGACAAAGATCCCTTGGGGGTAGGCAAGTTCAAACCCATGTGGTTTAGACCTTTCATTTTGAAATAGATCTTAAAGAAGGGAGCTTACCGTCTGGTTGAATTTGAGAGAATTTCCCTAGTGGACCCTAGAAATGGGCTCTACCTCATGAAGTATTACTCTTAGGTTGGTCGCCTGGGTGACTTCTTGTACATATGTATAGTTCTTATACCATTTTTTGTCTTTTTTTTTGTTTTATGGACATGTCGTTATTTATGTCATATTTTTCACTATGGTAGATGTCAAGTGAATTAGAGGTGTTTTTGTGTTCGAGGATGATGCTAGATGACACACTCGGAGTCCTGATTCCACAGCTTGGGTGATTTTCACACCTAAAGGCCAGTTGCTATCTTCAGGAGGTATCTGTCTAGGTGATGCCACAAACAATGTCATCGAGTACAGTGAAGTGATAGAGTTTCTTCGTGATAGTTTGTCGCATGTGATTTCTTACCTTCGGGTCTATTTAGATGCTCATATGGTTGTTTCCCATTTAAATGGAGTTTACCACATATATGATCCTACTTTACACCAATTTTTCCTTATGGTACATCTCTTAGAACGTTACTTTGATTACATTACGTATATCCATGTTCCTAGGAGATTAAATCAAATGACATAAACTATAGCTAATCAAGCATTAGATTGGCATGTTGCACACACATACACATGTACATACATTTGTAAAAAATGTAATCCATAAGAAGAATAAATTTGTATGTATGTGTGTGTGTGTGTGTGTCAAAATGTTAGGATTATATAGGTGGGCGTGAACACCTCAAAAAATAAGGTTCGGTATACATCATAGGACTTATTCCCTCAAAACTATACAAAGGTGCCCTTGGCACATATAATTTTATGGCCTATTTAATCTCGGGGCCTATTGTCCCTACCATAGTGAATGGCATCATTGGCCAAATGCTGAAAAAGATGAACCCAAGTCCATGGCAGCCCCACTACATGAGGTTGCATGGAAGACGGGAGATCCTTGATCTCAACCATAGGAACTGTACGAGTGAGCGTGGTGAGGTTCTACTCCTCCTGCCTCAAAAATATCCCAACCTCTTTGAATGGAGGCCTCCCTATGGTTGTTGTCCACCGGTTGTTGCTAGTCTCTCCTCTAGTCAAGGACGTCACTGAGTCCTCATGAAGTTCGTCGGGTGCACTGGTCCCACATCTGTACATAACAAATACAAAATTCAGTACTATGATGCATATAAAAATGATATATATAAAAGCAATTGAAAATTAAATAACTTTAAAAACTTGTTACCTATATCTCCTTGCTCCTTTTCGAGAGGTACAGGCATGTCTAGATCCCTGTAGAAGTTGATTCTAGCATAGGGGTATTCCTCTATCACTGGAATCTTCTGTGCCCACTAGTCAAAGAATTTGTCCTCAAAGGCCTCTATGGTCCTTCGTCCCCCTTATCATGGAAGCAGTGTTGCCCATACTCATACTACTGGGAAGGAGGCCACATGCCCCCATACAGTCTCTCTGGGACTCAAACGGGGCAGTCACGAAGAAGAAGAATGAGAAAAGGATAGTTCCAAACCCAAAGATTTTGTTGTTGCGCTCTCAACACTCTATCAACTGCTTCTTCATGCATGTGAGCATGGTTGTACTCCAGTCACATATATGTGCCTCCTGGCACTGAATAGCGCAATGCATGTGCACCCGGGAAGCTAGTGAAGGGCCGCGGATCCAGTAATCCACCCTATAAGTAGTAAGATCACCCTCAGTGTCAAACTCGTGATCTTGTGAATAGGAACTTGAGAAGCTACCTTCTCGGTGTCGGCCTCATAGTACATCCTGATGTAGTCCTCAATGTTGAAAGGCCCAGCGGGAAAGGTGCACAGATTGATTGGTTCCCCTCTCCTTGAGAGGTCAGTCAAGAAGTATATATCCTAAGTCATTGGAGTCAATGACTGCCCCTCTATCATGAATTCCTCTGCATACGAATTCCAGTAGTCCATCACAGTATTCAGTAGCCTGGGTTGTGCCCTCCTAAATGCACACCAAAATAAATTACACAGCGCACATTGTTTCAATGTGGAAATGGAAGCAGGGTCCTCATCGACCAATATATCAATGTCCTCATGTTCCCTCTCCCTCCAATGGACATAAATCCTATTCCATGGAAGTTCAAAAGGGAGTTAGTTCTTGCACTTTAATTGTTTTCAAGCCTTTTGAGGGTGTATGAGGGATTTTTTGGCCACAGTCTCATATGAATGTTGGTAGATTGTTTTATTCCTACGTACATACACGAGTTGTCCTTGGATAGCCCACATACATGCAGGGCCAACCTTTTTGGGAGAGCGCACCCCCTAAAAAGAAAAAAGAAATGTGCACACAATGAAAGAATTGAAATGCAGGAGGGATACATTTGTACTTACTTGGTCCGAGCGGAAGTTCGTTTCATCCTCTAAAACTCCTGGAATGAAATTCTTTATCAAAGGGGATATTTTACTTTTTGGTCAATTTTCAAATTGCAATGGTGAAAATGAGCTGTCAGCTTCTATTTATAGAACATTTTGGCCATTTTTGCCACTTTTTTGACCCCCTTTTGTCGTTTTTTCTGGATTGGAAATCATTTAATTATGTTCCTAAGTTTCTTATTGGATGTTACGATACACTTTTTCTTTTGGTTTGGTAACTTTTTGGGAGATCAATCACTTTTAAATGTCCTTTGGTAAAAGTCGTATTTTCCAAATTTTTGCACATAAGTTAGGATTTCACCTCCACTTTATGCATCTCGTTGTCTTTTCTTCTTTTCCATAGGATCGACCCCACCGACATGTGGCATGAAACCATCATTTCTTCTTTAGAAGTGTCGTGATTAGGTGGTAGAGACTAACCTTACATGGATGCCCTAGATAGACCCTTGTTGCATTTTGGAATCCATGATGTCTGTAATGACTATAGGCTCGAGAGTCCTTTCTAGTCCTGTCATGATTACGATATTGAGCCTCATCTATCTGATGCACCATCACTCTTGGCCTCACCCTTAGGACTCCCAAAATGAGCACACTTTGTTGTTTTTCAAGCTTTCTTTGAAATCCAAAAGCAACATCCGATGAGACTGTATTTATGCTTTTCGATATTGTCTGTATTAACCGAGAAAAGTAACCTTCTGGAGTCTTGTTTAATCCCTTTTCAGACTCTCTAAACATGAAAAGATTTTCGAGCGATCTTGTTTCCCTTCACACTCGCCAAACTCAAATATGAAGGCATGTCTGTCCGATGGTAGTTTACCCCTTTTTCAGTCTGGATGGCCAATTGTACGAATAAAGGTATACTCTAGGAACCTAGGTTCACTATAAGAGTATTCTCAGGTATAATTTTAACCCTTTTTCGGGCCTGAGGGACTAAATTTAGCAAAAAGAAACTTTCTCCTTGGTTTTGGTTTATCACCTTTTTTGGGCCTTGGAGATTACTTACGAAAAAGGAACCCCCACAAAGTCCATAGTTAAGCTCATTTCAAACTCTGTAAAATTGAAAATATCTCTGAGTGACCTTGTTCCTTGACACTCATTAAATTGGTCCAGAAGAACATCTACTAGCATGAGTTTACCCCTTTTTATGACCTGTATATTATAGAGGAAAAAGGTACGCCTCGGGAGATTCATCTCATCGGGAGAGTTCTCGTCAATAAATTTTATACTTTTTCGAGCTAAGGGGACTAAAATTAGAAAAAGGTTGTGAGTCCATAGTTAATCTCTTTTCAAACTCTTTAAAATTGAAAATATTGCCGAGTGATCTTGTCTTTGTCACACTTGTTAAAATGGTTTTGAATAGACATATTTTTAGTGCCATTTTACCCCTTTTTTTGAACTGACTAGACTATCTTTGAAAAAGGTACCCCTTGGAGTCTTCTTTTACATTTTATCAAACTCTCTAAACATGAAAAAACTATCGAACTTACCTTCTCTAGGCTCGTTAAAAATAAATTGAAGGGGTTTCATTGTGTCCTGCTAATCGAATTTTCATCTCTGCTTCTTTGGCATAATGTTGTCTCCATGTTTCTTTCAATTGAACCTTTGAATCATGCCTTATATGCAAGCCTCGTAGCACTTTTCCTCTACGACCTGACACCTTGACCCATGGAGGAATTTTCCCCGAGTGTCCTTTTCCTACACATGTCTCCTTTCTCTGAGCATTAGTGTGTTCCTCACACCTGGAACTAGTATTCTTGTTTGTGACACTCATTCCTCCTTTTTAACGTAGCATTCTTTTATTCTTTTTCAAGATATTTAAAAATTGAAAAAGACAAAAAAATAAAAAAACCCAAAAAGAGGGGACGGGAAATATATACTCTTTTTTGGCAGCAGAATGAGTTGCCCTTGGACAAAGCACATCCTTCCGTTTGTTTTTCAAGAATTGGGATCTAATATGACCTTAGTAATTTTTTCTTTCTACATATAGTTGTTTCCTCCTTTGTTTGGTTACTCTTCCAAACACATGGAAAGTTTGTGTTGCCTCCTGCATTGTGAACTTATATCAATGTCATGTTGCCTGAGTCTAAACATCTTTTGTGATTTTTTCCAAGGGAATTTTTCACCCAACCTGAGTCGGCCTTTCTGCAGTTCATGTCTTGAACTCCTAAGTCAGCCATCCCGAAAGTCTAGTCAAGTCCTGAATCAAAATCAACGAAGTTCTCTTCCTGATCATTGAGATCCTCTTGTCTTTTCTCGATGAGCCATCAAATACCTCTGGGTAGTGGTTACACCCACATTGTAATCCTACCCAAGTTTTTAAGATCTTGAAGTTGTTTATCGAGCCATGAAGACCTCATATCCAACCATCGAGAGTTATTTTCTTCTTGAAGATGGATACTATACTTGTATATATTTGATTTTGAGATGTAGATCCGATGTGTATTACTCGTGGCTACACTTTATATAGTTATATGACATCGATCTGCAGTGTATTTTATTGGAAACCATGATTTATTTCATCCCGAGCATGGGTATGCCCACCTCGGAGAGACAATTGTTACTTTTGCAGATGGCACCTCCTGAACTTTGGTCCCGAGCTCACTTGTTTCTATACATTGTTGAACATTTCATAATGTATTTCGGCCATTAGATGTTCTTCTAACCTCACACATTACAGAACATCTATTATAACCCTAAATTTCTCCACATATGCATACATGGCCTTTGGCCGTCTTACTTTCATTTTTTTCCAAAGCACTACTGAGTTGCTCTTCTTAAAAACCAGTTTTTTGAAGATGTACATGCCCTGCACCATTACTTACTATGTACATACTCTTATTTCACCACTACAACTCATGTACATATGCATGTTGCACCACTACATCCCGTGTATACTTGAAAAAGTTGTAAGGAATTCATTGAGATTACAGGCTATTGGGTAGTTTCCCAACTAATCCACCGACTATATCCAGTCACCCAACCGAATAACCATCCTTTTTTCATATAAAAGCAGGTGTTGGGGTCTCATTTTAGATCTAGACATAAGAATGGTGAAACTATGCCTGATTTCACATCCCCTCCTTGCCCAAGTTATTGCAGCCCTTTTGTGAGAATTGCCTAAGCATTCCCCCATTATCCCCCTTTTCCTCCATCAAAACCCATTCAATTACCAAGAAGAGATCAGAAGGTTGAGAAAAGAAGCCATACAAAGGTTCACTTGGATCTTGGTGAAGAGGAGCTTGGACCAGGTTCACGGAATGGTAGTCGACTATGATTGTAAAGGTATAATCATTGAGTTATTAATAAAAAAATTATTTTTCTTGTCCCAAATCATGGTGTACTAAATGCTTTTATTGGTTTATGTTTTGACATTCTAACACCTAACCCTAATTTTTACATGGAATATCATGTTTCTAGTTTTTTCTTTGTCAATATTTGAATGAAAGTTATCCCTAGGAGGAAGCGTTCAGTCAAAAAAACTTTCAAGTGCGAGGGGATCATCACCGGACGCGTTGCAGATGTATAGTTACCCGATCTCCCTCATCTTTTCTTTTCTTGTATAAGTTTCAGTATGTTTGGGGTAGTTTAGAGAAGTAGTTGACT
The DNA here is from genome assembly GCA_009831015.1 of Picea engelmannii. Lineage (NCBI taxonomy): Eukaryota > Viridiplantae > Streptophyta > Pinopsida > Pinales > Pinaceae > Picea > Picea engelmannii. Next base: position 2,721,134 of record ML776682.1, on the reverse strand, counting down.
TTTAGATGGTTAATTGATCTACCTACATTCTGAACCCTGGTGTAGTCATAGGGGGGTTTCTCCCGCTAGCAGAGAGACCCTTGCCTCTTATTTATTCTTTTATGTAGCTTCCTCAAGGGGTTACCTTCTAACCATCGTAAACCACTTTCCTTATTTTAGGGCTAACCCACTTCTAACCACTTGTCCACTTAGTAATTTCTCTATTAACTTTATTATTTAAATAATTTATTTTGTATCCACTTAGACTTATAGTACACTCATCACTTCACTTTATTATTTAAATAATTTCTTTTTTGTAACCACTTTGACTACTTTGACCTTTTGGGGATAACCCACTTCTAACCACTTGTCCACTTAGTAATTTCTCCATGAAATTTATTATTTAAATAATTTCTTTTGTATCCACTTTGACTTATAGTACACTCATCACTTTACTTTATTATTTAAATAATTTCTTCTTTGCAACCACTTTGACTAATTTGACATTTTGGGGCTTCTAGATGATTCATGAGGGTTCTCCAACTTCACATGGCCGTAACTCTCTACCGTGAAGAGTTATGTGACGTTCCACATACCATCGGAAATAGCATGACATGTACTATCCATCTAGAATAGTCTTACCTTCAAATATATTAAAACTCATAACATTATACATCAAACAAACTTGGGTCCATTACCCAAACCTTTGTGCTATCAGAATATGCTACTGGACTTTCTTCAAGGGTTGACATCAATGACAAACAACCCAAATAATCAACAATATCCCCCTTTGGAATTGATGACAAAAATCTGATGTAATACTGAAGTCATATCACTCATTCTCCCCCTGTGACCATTTCTCCCCCCTGGAATCATGCCTTTGTGCTCTTTCTCCAAGCATTTACCTTTGCATCCGATAAATATCTACCCCTTTTTCATCAATGGAAAAGGTATCTTTCCATATGGGGCTTCTCCCCTTGATTGAAATCTTCCTGAAACTAATCTCCCAACCTGAATTGTCCTATTTATAGTGCTTCCTCCTGTAAGATAATAATTCAAAAGCATTCATTTTGGAGTAGAAATTACTCCGAGTCTTTGGCGAAGATACTTAAAGGCTTCCTGTGGAAGTGGTTTTGTAAATATGTCTACCACTTGTTATTTTGTGCCCACATATTCAAATTTGATGTTCTTCTCTGCAACTTGTCCCCGTAGAAAGTGATAATTTATTGGAATGTGCTTCATCTTGGAGTGCATCACCGAGTTCTTTGAGATACTGATGACTCTTGTATTATCACAATATATTGGAATGGGATCATCATACTCAACTTGTATATCTTTGAAATTTGGTTTCATCCATAGAACCTGAGTACAACATCATGTTTCTGCAATATACTCTGCTTCGGCCATAGATAAAGATATTGATGATTGTTTCTTTCTTAGCCAAGATACTAAAAACTCACCCAAGTAGAACATTTCTCCACTGGTGCTTCATCGGTCATCAATGCAACCTACCCAATCTTCATATGTGTAGGCAATAATTGATAGATATTTTCCTTTTCGATACCATAATCCAAATTCTTATGTTCCTTTGATATATTTGAAACTATTCTTCACTGCTAATACATGTGATTCCTTTGGTGTTGCTTGAAATCATGCCACCTATCTGACTTCATGCATTACATCTAGTCTGGATGCTATCACATATAGTAAGCTACCAATCATTGACCTATTTTGCCTCTGGTCTGTAGACTTTGAATCATCATCTTTTCTCAACTTGAAGTTGGTTTGCATAAGAGTGGTAAATGGTTTTCAATCTTCCATTCTGAACCTCTTTAGCATTTCTATGATATACTTAGTTTGAGAAATAAAAATTCATTGGTTGCTTTGACGTATATGAAGACCCAGAAAGAAGGATAGTTCTCTAAGTAATGACATTTCAAATTAATTCTACATATCCTTTGCAAATTTTTGGCTTAACCTGACATCATTGCTTCCAAAAATAATATCATCAACATAAACTTAAATTAATAAAATACTATCTTGAGTTACCTTGATGCATAGGTTTTTGTTTGCACTTCCTTTTCTGAACCCTACCTGTTGTATATATTTATCCAGTCTAGAGTACCATGCTCTAGGAGCTTGTTTTAGACCATACAAGGCCTTCTTCAATTTGCACACGTAATTTGCGTTCTCTGACAACTGAAATCCTTGTGGTTGTTCGATGAAGACTTCTTCTTGAAGTTCCCCATTCAGAAAAGTTGATTTCATGTCCATCTGATATACTTTAATATTCTTGGAGCATACATAAGATAAGAGAAATCAGATTGTTTCCATTCTAGCAACTGGGGAAAATGTCTCTTCAAAGTTGATTCCTTCAACCTGTGCATATCCTTTACATACCAATCTAGCGTTTTTCCTTGTAACATGTCCATATTCATTCAATTTATTTATGAAAATCCACTTTGTACCACTAACATTCTTATTCTTTGGTCTTGGAACCAATTCCTAATTGTCATTCTTCTCTATTTGCTCCAATTCTTCATCCATGGCCTTATTCCAGAATTAATCATTTTTGGCCTCCTCAAAACTGTTTGGTTCAATAGTAGATAAGAGTTCTAGGTGCATTTTTTCTAGTGAACAGATTCTTCTTCTAGTCTCAACCCATGCATCCTTGTTTTTAATAATCTGATCTAAAGGATGATTATTTTGTACTCGTTTTCTAGGTGTCTTTGGAGGCACTTGTTGAACTTGCTCAAGTATACTTCTGTCTGATCTTATTCATCTTCCTCTTCTACTTATTCTTCATATTTTTCTTTGTCTTTGTAAAGTTTGTCCATTGTTTCATTTTCTTCTTCCTTTGATTCTTGTCCACCTGTTTCATCAATTGTTACATTGATTCTTTCCACAAATTTTTTTAATCTCAGATTGTAACACTTGTATTCTTTCCTTTTATTTGAGTAACCAACAAGTACTCCTTTGTCCACACAAAATTCAAACTTTCCCATTCTTCCATCTTCTATTTTGATGTAGCATTTGCTTCCAAAAACTCAGAAGTGCTTCACATTTGTTGGTCTTCCTTTTCATAGCTCGTATGGAGTTTTTCCATTGTTGTTTATGAGAATTACTCTATTTTGAATGTGAACTATTGTATGCACTGCATTTGTTCAAAAAATATATGTCAATTTGGAATCCATTAGCATTGTTCAATCCATTTCTTGTGTAATTAACATCCATAATGTCCCTTTGTCTCTGAACCAATCTATGAATCCATGCTCTCGTCCACTGTCATATATATGTCAAAACCTTCTAAGTGTTCTTACAAATCCATCTCTATCCATAATGCTGACCCATTTATTACTATACTATCAAGAAGTCTTCACTACTACAACTATCAAATTGTAAATTTTGTTAACTGACTACTCTGGATCTGTCTACTCAAACTCTGCAAGCTACTCGAATGATGGTTCTTTGGTCTTTCACAGCTATCGCATAGACTCCCCCTATTTAATATTCATGTTACCTGGGAGTCTCTAATACGAATGGCTCATAACAATTCCTTCTCTAATGTGTATTCATCATCATCTTCATTGGTAGATTCATCATCTCTCTGAGCTCTGACTTCTTTCTTTCTGTCTGTGGATTCATCTTTAACTACAATGCCTAAAAGTACAATCTCTTGAACATGTTCCTTATTTATGTGTCCTTATTTTATTTAAGTTATTTTCCAAACCTTTCTGTATCTGACATATTTCTTTTTATCTGTAGAATTTTCTTCATCTCGTTTTATTTCCAACATTGCGATCTCTAGGACCTGGTCTTTGTTCACTTGTTCTTTGTTTTTTCTTATCCATACTTGATTATATCTGATATGAGTGTTCTTTTTCATGGAAGTATCGATGATGCTTCTACAATCACTAGCTATGTGTCCATAGTTATGACATTTGTAACATCCAATGTTACGTGGGGCCACATAGGCATTTCTTGCTTGAACATTTATTTTATAATCCCCACAATATGAAACCTTATGTCCAAAATTAGTACAATAAAAACAACGACCATAAAAGAAATTTTCATACCTAGGAGTGAATGATCTTCATTGTGTTGTATTCCTTCATAATTTCTTCCTTGACTGGTCATGATCATGATTGAAGCTTCTTTGTGGCTTGAACATGGATGGTCTTCTTGAAGATGTATCTTCAATAGTTTTCTTAGATTATGGCTTACCATGATTCCTTCCTTTGAGTACTTCTAGATAACTCTTTATGTTTTCTTCATTCTTCTTTTCTAGCAACCTAGAGTGCTTCTCTTCATTCTCTATGACTGATGTGGACGTTTTTGTCTCTTCAACATTCTTGTTGAGCTTGACGATTTTACTTCTCAATGTGACAACTTCTTCTTCGAGATTATCAACCTCTTATTCTTTCTTCATTATCTAAGTCTTCATGACTTCTTCTGTTCTTTTTCCTTCTTCAAGATGAATTTTTAATGTGATTATTTCTTCTTTAAGTCCTTTCTCTTCTTGACCAAACTCTACCTCAAGCTGGTTTCGATCGTTAGTTCTTTCCTTAAGATGATCTGTCAATATATTCTCTCTTGTTTATGCTTCTTCCTTCTATGATGTTATGTTGTCTTCCAAATACTACTTTTTATATTCATTATTTTATTTGATCTTTCTCGCTTCTTCTAGCTGAGTTCTTAGGTTCTCGATGACTAGTAGAGCTTCTTAAAAAATGTGAACACTTTCCTTTTGTTTCATCAATTATTTCTTGAGTGAATTGTTTTCTTCTCTTTCTTTTCTTAGTTCATCTAAAGAACTAATCAATTCTTCTTCATAATTGTCTTCTTTTTCAATTAGTTTTTTTTTCTCATTTCCTTTATGGAATTGTATTTCAATATGTCTGTGTTTTTCACAATTAAAGAAAAACAACATACCTCTGTTGATTATGTACTCTTCATCTTCTGAATCTGTTTGACATGGTGAACATATTTCTTCTTGATTTGTACCTGCATCTTCTTTGGCATTTTCTGAATCTGTGATGGGTGAAGAATATATTTCATGTGACTTATCCCAAAGTTCTTTGGCTGATGAACATTTACCAACCTTTTCTCTTACCAGATTAGGTAATCCTACCCGGATGAAATCCATTGCTATTTTGTTATTCTTCTTCAATTCCTTCTTGGCTACAGTCTTTTCCCTTTTTGAACTATCATATCCTGTAATGACTGATAGCCAAATGTAATTCCCCCGTGCCTGTAAAAATACTTTCATGCTTCTACTCCATATCTCGTACTTTAACCAATTCTAACCATTAAACAATGGTACTCCATTCTCATAATAATTCATGATCTCCTTCCAGTGGTTAAACTAATTTTTGAAGGGACCTTCTATGATACCAATTGTTGGATTACTAACAGGGGACTTGAATCAGTAATAGAGCAATTTAATCCTTTTTAACCATAAAATGCAAGTGTTATATCAATGTAGAATTATCAGCCAATAGTTTCATAGTAAATAAGCATTGAACAAATGAGCAATCATACACATACATAGTACACCAGTGTTTTTACATGGAAACCCAAAGCAAGAGAAAACCCTGGAATGCTTTTTCTTATATGTCTTTAAGAATTACATTCATTGGAAGCACCAACTTCCTTTGTTTTCCAACTGCAATTGGAAGGAGGCTCCAACCCCCTAGTTTCTCAAGCTACAACCTGAGGGAAGATCCAACAACCCAATTCTCTGGCTACAACCCCCTATATTCTCCGGCTACAACAAGAAGGTGGTTACAACCACCTATCCTTTCCCCATCCAACCACCTTGACATAGAAGTAGAATGATGGAACCACTGTCACACTATCACTGTGAGATATACTGATGTAAACCTATACCAATCAACCTACACCAATCAACCTATAACAACCTATAATCAACCTGTACTATAAACAAGTGAATCAACCATGTACCAACCTGTACCTCAACCTGTACCATCAATGAGTGCATCAACCATGCACCAAATATGTACCAATAATGCATCAAATACCCAAAAACTTTGACTCATCAAGATGTACCAACATCATCAACTATACACTTCATATATGTGCCAACTCATCAACTGCTTGTCTCAACCATGTACCCAACTCAACCAAAATCCTTCATCCATTTCATCATCCAAATCTGATTTGTAACTCTATAATAGATCTAGTGTATATAATCACATACCTGCAAACCTTCCTTAACAAGAGACTAGCATTTTCATCAAATTTTATTTTAGTCTTAAATGACTAGTTTTGGATTAGTCAATAACCCTAACTTGAAATAATCATAACTATGTACCTGTAATGAATAAAGATATGAAAATAGTACACAATTTTATTTAGTGTCTTTTATGCAATTCCTCCAAGTTTCACTACTTGGAACCTCTCAAAAAAGGAGTTATATAAAAAATGGCATACCTTGTTGAATTCTAGCTTATTCTAGAGAGTGAACTTGTAGAGTGTTCCCCACACATAATATTTGTTGTATGGATCTAAAAATGGTACACATAATACTACAATATTTACTCTAACCAATACATTTGGTCTTATGGAATTTGGATCTATTATAAATAAGTTATGATTTTTTTACCTGAAACACTTGTTTTAAACTAGTTTCAGGACTAGCCACAAACCCTATTTTCCATGGAGTGTAACTCCAAAACTACAACGACCCACGAGATGAAATTTTTATCACATCTACTTGGATTTGTTTCCTCAACTACCTCTATATTTCACATTTTAAATCATCATAGAAAGAAATTGATCGCGAAAATGGTGAGATGGCCTATAAATAACATTCCTTAGAAAGCATCATCAAAAGAATTTATCCTCCCTTGAATTTTGGCCTTCTTTACTTCACCTTCCCTCTGAAATTATACTTAGATATACTTTGGTTACCTCAATCACTTGTAGATATTCAATATTCTCAAGTTTTATTAAATGAGAGACCCTTTCCTCTTATTTATACTTTTATGTAGCTTCCTCAAGGGATTACCTTCTAACCATCTTAAACCACTTTCCTTATTTTAGGGCTAACCCACTTCTAACCACTTTTCCACTTTGTAATTTCTCCATTAACTTTATTATTTAAATAATTTATTTTGTATCCACTTTGAGTTATAGTACACTCATCACTTCACTTTATTATTTAAATAATTTCTTCTTTGCAACCACTTTGACTACTTTGACCTTTTGGGCTTCTAGATGACTCATGAGGGTTCTCCAACTTCACATGGCCATAAATCTCTAACCGTGAGGAGTTATGTGATGTTCCACATACCACCGGAAATAGCCTGACATGTGTTATCCATCTAGAATAGTCTTACCTTAAAATATATTAAAACACATACCATTATACATCAAACAAACTTAGATCCATTACCCAAACCTTTGTGCTACCAGAATTCTTTACCAGACTTTCTTCAAGGGTTGACATCAATGAAAACCAAGCCAAATAATCAACACCTATCTATTCATGTATCCCTTCTTTCTGATCTCATCCCCTCCATTAAATTATATGATTTGAACGCTCGATGATGGACTTTTCATCTCATAAAAAAGAATAATTTTTTCTTGAGATTAAATGATGTTTTGTTCTTAACCATGATGATTGTTGTTTCTTGTATTGATCTAAGGATAAGTTGGTAATTCTTTATCTAGTGATTGAGGGATATTTGGAAAGATTTATAGGGATAGAGTGATTTTTTTAAGGAGTTCTACATGAATGAGACCACTGAATCCATTTTTCACTATTGTAGGACGGTTTATTTTCTGACTCCAAGTTCAATCCTTTGTATCCATAAAATTATCCATAGCATCCATCTCCAATTTGGGTTTTGCACAATTGTTGGATGGTTCATCTTTTTTTCCAATTTCTAACTCTATTTGAGTACCATACAACTAAGCAATTCTGAATAGAACCTCTCTATAATTTGGTTATCGTTCTCTATACAGCTAAACAAGACCCTATAGGACCCAATTCCATTTGCAAATTACTAAAAATATAAATATCCAAGTAAGAGTTAGGAAATATACAAATAAGTAAGCACGTGTCATTGTGGTGTGAATTGTTTATCTTTATAGAACATGAATAGAAATTGGAATATTTTTCTTTTGATAATCTTGTAGGACACAAATAAGATTTGGAATTTATACAGGTGACTAACCAACCTCATAATGGAGTAATTTTCAAGTTTTTAGTTGTATAGGATCTCAGTCAATATTAGTTCACATAAAAATAATGAGGCCAACCTTTAAGCCATGATGTTTGTATGTGGAATACAATTTCATTGGGCAGTTTCTTTGGGCCACTTTCACACTGTGACTCAAATGGATTCACTTTTTTTCTGAAATAAAATACTATCGGTCTATAATTTTCATGAAGAAATCCCAAATTAGGTTGATCTTGGACAAGTTTTAGTTTAGTTTTAGTCAAGGCTAAATAATACATTGGTTTTCCCCTCAATATAATTCCTTACCAGGATCAATCTTTTATTACCATTTTTAGGATGTTTCATATAAAGTTCATAAGAGGAACTAGACATATTTCAGTGTTTAAAATCCACACCACACAATAGTATTAGCTAAGGATGAAAACAAGGGCTTGGTGAAAATATGGTAGGCTACAACAACATTTCAAACTCTTCAAATCACGACACATGTCCCAATGTGTTGTCATTATTCATGCTTAACATGTTCTTTTGGATAAAATTTTATAGCTTCCATTCCTTGATTCATATTTTTAAATGATGTATTGTTTTGCATGATGAAACCACATACAAATTTATAGCAAAGCAATAGGAAAACTACCCGATTTCAATATTGGTAGTGATCATGTTGAACCTTACAACCATGTGCATCACAGTCATAGTGGTGATGAATTCAAGTTACTCACTATTTATAGACTTGGAAACTCTGCAGTGTATTTGATTGGAAACCATGATTTATTTCATCTCAAGCATGGGTATGCCCACCTCAGAGAGACAATTGTTACTTTTGCAGATGGCACCTACCGAACTCTGGTCCTGATCTCACTTGTTTTTGTACATTGTTGAAGATTTTGTAATGGATTTCGACCATCAGATGTTCTTCTAACCTCACACATTACGGGGCATCTGTTATAACCCTAAATTTCTCCACATATGCATACATGGCCTTTGGACCTCTTACTTGCATTTTTTTCCAAAGCACTATTGTGTTGCTCTTCTTAAAAACCAATTTTTTGAAGATGTACGCACCCTGCACCATTACTTCCCATGTACATACGCTTGTTGCACCACTACAACTCCTGTACATGCATGTTTCACCACTACATCCCACGTATACTTGCAAAAGTTGCAAGGAATCCGTTGAGATTACAGGCATAGTTTCCCAACTAATCCAATATATATAATCATCATTCATCTAACTTGCAGTATTATATGTTTAATTTGATTTTCTATTTTAATGTTGTGATCATTTTGTAATACTACATTATATATATATATATATATATATATATATATGATCATCTTGCATTTCTTTATTTTTATGATGGTGTTGAATCAATATTTTACCTTTTATTTTATGTTTTAATTTAAGTATAATATAATATGTTTATTTTTGCATTACACAATTTATGTTATTCAATAAATTATTCATATCGTAGTAAACTATAAATCAATGAATATAAATGACTAAATATATTACTAAATGACAACAATTAATAATTAAAATGACTAATATATTACTAAATGAAAATAATTAATAATTAAAATGACTAAATTTACTACCAATTGACGGAAATCATTGAATACAAATGACTAAATTTATTACTTGTTGACGGAAATAAATGACTACCATGACTAAATAAATGACCATCATGACTAAAAGAATGACTAAATATACTACTAGTTGACAGAAAATGATAATTAAAATGACTAAATATATGACTAATGGACATAAATCAATGAAACAAATGACTAATGGACTGAAATTAGTGACACAAATGACAAAATATATTACTAATGGAAGGAAATGAGTGACAAAAATAACTAAATATATTACTAATGGACGGAAATCAGTGACACAAATGACTAAATAAATTACTAATGGACTAAAATTAGTGACACAAATGACTAAATACATTACCAGTTGACAGAGCAGATGACTAAATAAATGACTAGTTGACAACAGATATGACTAAATAAATGATCAATTTTCAACAATACATGACTATATAAATGCCTAAATTTATGACCAAAGTGACCAACCAGAACACCAATAAATGACTAATATTTGGTGGAATTATATATCACCAACAATAAATGAATATTAGTCACGTGACTAAACTTAGTCATTTATATGCAATTTTTAGTAATTTTTTTAGTCATAAATTTATATTTTTCTACTAGTGTTCATCTTTCATTATCTCTACACAACTTCTCAGGAGTTATGTTAGTGTGATTACCTTTCCAGTTGGTTTCTCAGGCACAACATGATTTCCTACATGAGGCATAGATGATGTTGATGCTACCCCATCTTGTCCAAGTGCTTATTTTCTTTTCCTCTAATATGTCTCTTTTCCCTATTGAGGATCAAAGGTTGGCATAGGTCATGTTGACTTTCTTACCCATTTCTCAGTCTTCTTTCCTTCACTCATCACATCAGCTCCTATTCTATCTTCTTCATGTGTAACAACTTCTATTCTTGGTCCTTCGTTATATTTTTCGACTAATATTTTCTATACATTTTGATTTGGATTCTGGTTTTGGTTTCCTCTAACCTTCCATTTCACAACTATTTGAGGACAACATTCTATTTCATAGTCCATTTCTCTACATTTTGTGCACATTGCACATGGATTCGGGCAGTCGTAGACCAAGTTTCCTGGTTGGTTACAATTGTAACATATTACCAATCCTCTTCCTCCTCTACCAAAATTTCCTTTGCCTCGACCTCTGCCAAAGTTTCCTCTATTCCCTGGATTAAAGCCTCTTTGATTATTATATTTTGGACCACCCCCTTTTGTTGCAGTATTCTCCTCCTAGATCATGTACATGTCTGAAGTGCACTCCCTCATCAAGTCGAATGCATTGAAATCCTTATCTTCATGTCTAACGGACTTCCAAAAATTGCAAAACAAGTTCCTTGGTGTAATATGATACTTTTGTAGCAATGGACACTCAGTTGGATGATGTCCCCATTTTTTATGATTACAGCTACGTGATACATCCTCCAGGACACAAATTGAGTGAGTCGGCGTGTGAGAGAGCCCATGAGTTGGGTGTTCCCAAGAGATGGGTGTGTTGTTCGTCTCTGAGACTGATATGGAATGTTGTGTGACCCTATGTGGGGAAGATACCCATGATATGGGTGTTTCGTTTGAGATGAAACGATGTGTGTACCCCTGAGAGGGGTGAAGGTGCCCATGTTATGGGTGTATTTTTCTCTTATGTGTAGAGAGTTGAGATGATGTGGTACTCCAGATTATTTTCCTGTGAGACTTAGTGAGATAGAGATATGCTGAGTAGGATGTCCATGTGGCTGAGCATAGGTGGACGTGACCCTAGTGGCTGAGCACTAGAGAGTGTGTGTCCAGAGGATTCTCCTGTGAGACTCAGTGAGATAGAGATATGTTGAAGTTGGACGTCCCTGTGGCTGAGCACAAGTGTGCGTGCCCCCAATGGTTGAGCACCAGTGGGTGTGTGAGATCCCTTGCTATATTGTCTAAGATTTAGATTTACCTATAACCCTAATTGTGATGTAAAGGGTGCAGCTCGGACCCACTATAAAGTGAAAGATAATTAATATGGTAATTATTAATTATATTATGATTTATTGAGGTCGGCCTTGTTGAGCCAATAGACACAAATTTTGATGTGTCTAGTCTAGTATATGTAAATGTGATTTCCCCATTGAGGAAACACAACACACATGTGATTTTGGAAATTTCAGGAAGTACATATTCTAGGGTTGAAGTGCGCACCTCTCTTGGGTGCTAGCTTCTTGGTTTTGGAGAGCACCCTTTTGTGTGCTAGGTCTATGTTGTGGGAGGTCTTTATCTTGAAAATATAGCAAAGGATTGTTGGGTTTTCTTCCCTTGTTGAGAAGGGTTTCCCAGGATATTTCTTGTGTTCTTGTGCATGGTATTCTTCTTGTGATCTTGGTTATTGTAGCAATTGTGAATGGTGTCGTTGCATTTGTTTATGGTTCAAGTAAATGCTAAAAATGAAATAAACCTCATGCTTGAGCCTAGCAGAGTGAAAATTCAACATGATTTCAGAGATTAGATCTTGAAGAACCCATTGCATAAGCATTAAAGTAGTTGTCCTCTCTTTTCTGCAATTTCGTATGTACTTCTAGGGTTTCTACAATTCTGTACGACCCTCTCCTGTTTGATTATTTTAGCACTTTACACTTCAACATTGGGGCTGAAAATTTGACATGAGTGTACGACCTCCTTCAGTGCACCTCTAGAGACTCTCAAAGTCAAATTATGATAATTTTTTTTTTTGGCCCTAGGGTTTCTAGCGTTCCGCAATTTTCTGCAAATTTTTGGTTTTAGGGTTTCTGCAGCTCATTAAAGAAGCCTTCAAGCTTACCAAGTTTTATTTTTAACTTCAATACATATTGTTGGCAGTAATAAGCCCAACAAAACCTAATTTTTCTAGCCTATCCTATCCGTTAGGTTTTCTAGGCTAGTTGGCAAGGGGTTATGAAGAATCTGAAAATATGGTGAACAAAACCTTGGTAGAAGATAGGCTTGATGGATCAAGCAATTTTAGTTCTTGGAAAACAAGACTTCAAATCACTCTTGAAGAGAAAGATCTATTTTTGAAAATAAAAAAGGTATTTCCAGATACAACTACCGCTGAAGAGAAGGAAGAAAGGAAGGAAGATGGAGTCAAGGCAAAGAAGATAATCAAGCTCTTACATTGAAGGGCCAACTTCAAAATATAAAGATGATAAAAGGTGACATTGTTGCTATATTCTTCATGAAGATGTTAGAGATCATAGATCAGTTAGGTAACAATTGGAGAAATCATATAACAACTCTTAGGTATGCACTTGTATATATTATTTGTATCATTATCATGAGGGTACTTGCAGGAGGAAGGAACCTTTGTTGCAATCATGGATCCATAGGGATCTCAGTGCATTCAAAGAAACAACACACTGGAAGTGAAGACTCGAGGTTTGATTGTTTTAATTATCATGCCTCTAACCTACATTTTTTATGTTTTCTACATTACAAGTAGGCATTGTTGTTGTGGAAACAATCCTTAAATTGTTTTGATTCTAGAGATGTACTCATTATTCTCCTCTAGGAGATCTTCTTTTCTTGTTTCCTTTCGTTTGTTTTCTTGTTTGTAACATCCCCAGCCACCCACAGGTTGGGGAATGCTACCTACAAGCCCACCCTTGGAATTCATACACTTACCGATACCTTATTTAATTAATAAGAATGCATAAGATACAAGATTTAGTGACATGCACAACAATATCTAGAAAGAATGCATAATCTAAGATTTAGTTAAATGATAATTAAAATACACAATGGAATACATTCATACACATATAATAACATCACAACAGAGAGCACTTATCTTTATGGAAGATGACACCAAATGGTTGCAGACCAAAGACGTTCCACCCAACCATAGACACCACTGCTCCAAATCTCAACAACAGTGTCACCCCCGAGCCAGGGCTATGAATCCACAAGGACAGTTCTAGAGTATACTTAGGTTCCCAAACCATTCATCTCTCAAGCTCTCACGGGTTTCCCAACACCCACAACAATTCAAGTACCCATCTCTCTTGTACCCATCCTATACTACCCCAAGAGAATGGACTTCCACCCTTCTCTTTCACGTTGTCTCTCAGGCAGTCCCTCTTCTTTATTTAGGGGCCTCCAACACAGCTGGTCCGAAATCTCAAAGATGGAACTCTCAGGACTTGCAGTTTTGAGAAAAATGGGGCACAGGCCAATGCATCTCAAACATGCAGGCCCCAGGTCATGGCTGGATTGCACCAGCGACCATTACAACCAACTATCCTGTGGCTAATTCTTCCACAGTTCGGTTCCCTTTCCCCAAGCCAAGATGCAGATGATGGATGGATCAATGATAGGGTAAGTGGGTGCATGAAAGTGTGTGAGGGAAATGAATGAGCATACAAGAAATCAACAAAACATCCATCAGTTGAACGATCAACGACTAGTGACCAACGACCAACGACCCACAATCCATGACTAACCCCACAATCAGACCAAGGATGGGTTTAAGTATCTCTCGTGGGGGATCAAGAACCTCCTAGCCTTCCCCAAGAAGCTCACGTAAACGATCCCCTTCCTTAGACAAAAAGGGTAATTAAAAATAGGAATCAACACTTAGCCCCTCAAGCCCCCTCTCTTGTGGAATCATAGCCCCCTATAACTCTAGTCCTTATTTGTCTAGCAGCCAGCCATGTATTTATTATTAATAATGATATAAAACATTACATGTCTTGGGAACACTGGCCTTTTAATAATTGTTTGGGCACCCTGGCCTCTCAGCATTGTAACAATACATTATTTAAAATGGGGGTTCAAAACCTGGGGTGTTACATCCCCTCCCCCTTATTTTGGCACTGTCCTCATTGCATGTATAAAATAGAGATCAAAATCTCAAATTTATTCAAAAAGTTGCAGGTTTTATTCCCGCATGTCATCTTCATCCTCCCAGGTAGCATCTTCAGGACCGTAGCAGGTCTACTAAACTTTTACCAGCTCTATAACTCGATTCCAGAGCATTTTGACTTTTCTGTCCAATACCCGCATTGGTTGAACCTGAAAATCTCCCTCCATCTCTACCTGAATTAGATGCCACTCCATAACATGGTTAGGGTCATGTACATATTTATTTATTAAAGATACATGAAATACATTATGCACATTCATGGAAGCAGTTAATGCAAGCATTATGCAACTAGCCCTATTCTATCCAATATTTCAAATGGACCACAGAATCTGGCTACCATCTTTGTACAACTACCCAATTTCAATGAGATTTTCTTGGGCTTCACTTTCAAATGTACATGCTCCCCTACTTCAAATTATCTAATTTTCATGTTCTTGTCAACATAGAATTTCTGTCTATCATGAGCTGCCTTTAAATTCTACTTGATCTTGACCACCTGGTCTTCCATGTCCTTAAGCAACTCTGACCCAAGTACCACTCTATCTACTGGGTTGTCCCAGCTTACTGGAGTATCAAATTTCCTACCATACAATGCTTCAAATGGGCTCATTCTTAATGAAGCTTGATACCCATTATTATATGCAAACTCAACCAAGTATAAGTAATCTTCCCACTTAGATGGCTTATCCATCACATACATTCTCAACATGTCTTCAATTATTCAATTGACTCTCTCTATTTTCCCATCTATATGGGGATGATATGTTGTGCTAAAGTTTAGATTTGTGCCAAATCCTTTAAACAATACCCTCCAAAAATTGGAGGTAAAATTTGTATCTATGTCCGAGACGATTGTCCTATGTATCCCATGTAACCTAGCAATTTCTTTCATAAAAAATTCTGCAATATTAGCCACTTTATGTGTTTTCTTCACAGACACAAAATGAGCAACCTTTTTAAATTTTTAAACCACCACCATGATTGAGTCATGTTTCTTATTCGTTCTGGGTAATCATGTGATGAAATCCATGGTGATCACTTCCCATTTCTTCTCTAGGATTGGCAATGGTTGCAGCAACCCCATTGGGTGCCTATGCTCAGCCTTCACCTTCTGACATTCCATACATCATGCGATGTAATAAGAAAAATCCTTCTTCATTCCCGGCCAAAAGAACTGGATTCTTACTGCTTTAATTGTTTTCTAGTAACTGGGATGTCCAGAATAAGGAACATCGTGCATCTCCTTCAATACCAAATTCCTCATCTCTCCAAAACTAGGAACATAGATTCTATTTTTATGCATGAGTAATCTGTCTTCCCTTATCTCATACTCCTTTATTTTCCGCTGTACATTTCCTTGTTGTAAGTTGTCCTTTACCTATAGGTAATGTTGATCTGTAACAATACCATCTAAAATTCTTCTCTTCAAGTCTGACTGATGCATACCGACAGCAGTAGCATCCATGATATGCACTCTTCTAATAAGAACATCAACAAATTTATTCTCCTTACCCTTGATATGCTTGATATCGAAGTCATATTCACTTAAAAATTCTAGCCATCTTGTTTGCCTAGCATTCAATGTTGGTTGTTCAAAAATATACTTCAGGCCAATGTGGTCTATCCTTAATTCAAATTTCTTCCCCATGAGATAATGCCTCCACATCCTCAAGGTGTGAATAATGGCAGCAAGTTCCAAGTCATGTGTGGCATAGTTCCTCTCATGTTCCTTAATATTTCTGGACTCATATC
Source organism: Picea engelmannii (assembly GCA_009831015.1). Taxonomy (NCBI): domain Eukaryota; kingdom Viridiplantae; phylum Streptophyta; class Pinopsida; order Pinales; family Pinaceae; genus Picea; species Picea engelmannii. The sequence continues at coordinate 2,704,707 of ML776682.1, read as the reverse complement.
CAATGACATGTCCATTTTTCTTGAGGACTCCCCCAAGTCCTTCCTTACATGCATCTGTACATACCACAAAAATTTGATTTGGGTCAACAATCTTTAACATAGGTGCACTAGTAAGTAATTCCTTCAACAAATTGAAATTATTTTCACACTTGAGTGTCCATTCAAATTTAGTTCCCTTCTTTTCCAAAGAAGTGATGGGATGAGAAATCTTAGAGAACCCTATTATGAACCTTCTATAGTATCCATCTAATCCCATAAAAGATCTAACATCTGACACATTTCTGGGTGTTGGCCATCCTCTAATGGCTTCGATCTTATCTAGATCTACTGCTATGCCCTGCTCTGAAATAATGTGTCACGAATAATGGAGTTGATTTTGATAAAAATAACACTTACTCAACTTGGAATACAACTGATGTTCTCTCAGAACTTGCAATACCAATCTTAAGTGATGTTCATGCTCCTCTTCAGACTTATAATAGATAATTATTTTATCCAGTAATACTATGACAAACTTGTCTAAATAATTTTTGAATATGTCGTTCATTAATCACATGAGGACAACTGGTGAATTGGTCAGTCCAAATGGCACCACTAAAAATTCATAATGCCCATACCTGGCCCTAAAGGTTATCTTATAAATGTCTTGCTCCTTGATTCTTACCTGATGATATCCTGCCCTCAGGTCAAGCTTTGAGAATATATTTTCTCCTCTTAGTTGATCAAAGAGGTCATCAATTCGGGGTAGAGGATACTTTTTATTTATAGTGTACTTGTTCAACTGTCGGAAGTCAATATACAGCCTCAAGGTTCCATCCTTCTTTTTGACAAAAAGTACTAGTGCTCCCCAAGGTGAAACACTTCGATGTGTGTACCCTTTCCTCAACAATTCCTCCAACTGCATTTTAAATTCTTTTATCTCTGGTGTGCTCATTCTGTAAGGTGTTTTTGACACCGGGGCAGCTCCTGGCACTAAATCAATTGAGGAATCTATCTCCCTTCTTGGTGGCAATCTAGGTATTTCTTGGAATACATCTTCAAATTCCTGTAGTACCGAGAGATCTTCGAGGATTGTCCCCTTGGTATTATCTAGCTCTTCCATACGAGCTACATACAATTGACATCCTTTCCTAAAACATCTTTTTAGCTGTAAGGCTGAAATCTCCCTTATAGAGTTGGGTCTTGGAACTCCTTTCACAGTGATCTGTTTTCCATTTTCATCAAGACATGTAAATGTCTCGTTATGACAATCTAGGAAAGCATGATGCTTGTCCAACAAATCCATTCCAATCAGAATATCATAAGACCACAATGGTATGATATTTAGATCAATACTAGTATTCACAACATTATGACTTATGGAAAAACTTTTGACCATATCATGGATTCTTCTTTTGGTTCTAGTGGCTAACTGAACCAAACTTGCTTTTCCAAGTTTACTTTTCTCCAAATGTAATATATCCACTATCTTAGGATCAATGTAGCGATGAATTTCTCTTGAATCAATCAAAATAGAAACAGGTTGATTTATGATCTTACCTTCCACCTCGATCATATTGGACTGGTACTCTTCTTGTGGATCATTTAAAGCTGCATATATTCTTCTGATATCTTTGATTGTTGTATCCTCTTGTATGTTGTGCACAATCTTCACTATGTCCTTTTTGTGTGGGAAATCCTTGTACAGGTGATCTTCCTTGCATCCCCAACATTGGATTGGTGGTCTTCCCCTTTTTCCCAAGGAATCTTCCTTCTTGAAATCTCCCTTAGCACACTGATCTTGATGATTTCTATTAGTCTCATTCATATTGAAGGGAGGTTTGAATCCTTTTCTCCTCTAATCAGGCTTCGTATTTTTCTTGTCCTTCCAAGATTTCTACAGAGATTCTCTTCCCTAGAATTTCTCATACATGTATTTAGCCTTCCTGATGGCTTCAGTCAAGGTCTTGGTCTTATCATACTTGATCTTTTCCTTATAAAAGGTTGGCAGTCCACTTAGAAATATATGTATTTTCATTGCCTCATCACCAATGAAACTGACATAATTTAACAATCCCAAGAACTTCTTCTTGTATTCTTCCATAGTCATGCTTCCCAAACTGAGTTCAAATAACTCCTGCATTTTCTTTTCGTAGAAATTCTCTGAGAGGTACTCCTTCTAGAATTACTTCTTGAACTACTTCCAAGTATTCCTACTTTCAATAACATATTCCACTTGCTTCAGTTGGTCCCACCACATTGCATATTTCCCATGTAAATGGTACATGGCAATCTTGGCTTCCATATTTGATGAATAGTTATGCAACTGAAAATATCTCCTGAGCCCAAGAAACCATTCTTCGACATCATCTTCCCTCTCTCTTTCACCCTCAAAGGAAGGTGTCTTGAGCTTCCTCACATCTCCTTGCAAACTATCTACCTCTTGTTTCCTTATTTGGTGTCTGACAGGAGACACCTCTAGAATGCTTACAGGATCTTTTGATGCATAAAATTTTATTTATGAGTAAGGAGGTGAGTGGTGTCCATGAGCTCTTCTAGCACTTATGGAATAACCAGCTCTTTCACGATCATCCCTTCTTTCATGGCACCTACCTTATTCCTCTTGTATTGAGTTTGATCCCTTCTTTGTTTGTCTCTGAAAATTATTTAAGATATGCAAAACTCGATCATTTATCTAAATTTTCTCTCTGATCTAGGTGGATATCAGTGGCCACCCACCTTTTTCGACTGGCTCAAAACAATTTTCTAGCAATTTTGGCAATTTACTATTTTTAGCAGGTTTTAACTTTCGGGGCCATTTTGAGGGCCTAAATGAATGTTTTTCGAGATATATGTTCTCAATGATATCCAAAGGAATTATTGATCCCCCAAAATGAATCTCCTCGACAATACCTTTCCAACGAGCTATCATATGCCTAAAACAGAGATCGTATGCAAAAGTTACGACCCCGGGACGTTGATGTACTAACTTACCCAAACAGGGCCCACATGACTTTTGGCGCTTCATCTCCTAGGGTTAGGTTTCTAGATGTCTAGGGTGTTTGGCATTCCTGTTTATTGTAAAAAAGGCCTTCAGAGCCTCATTGTAATCATATTCTTGCAAATGTGAGTAGCCGTCACATCTCTTCTCAGAGATAAGTTGCCACCATTCTAGCGAGTCTTCCACTTTGTATTTTTACAATCTCTGTACATTTCTTTCATTCATAGAAATCATGTATTACTATATCTCTATGTTTATGGTTGTATCTCTGATATATTTCTTTTATATTATTGGATATATGTGATGTCTCTGTGCATTTCTTTATTATATCTCTGCTCTCATTTCGTGCTGAAATAAATCCAGATCAATGGTATCAAAGCAGACTGCTCTTGATCATTTTTTTCAGTACATCTCGCCGACGAGGTTCGAGTATAGAAATTTGGGTCTCAAACTTGTCTCTCTTGAAGACAATCTCTCTCACGCACCCAAGAAATCCTCAATGGCAGAAGAAAACAAAAATGATAGAGTAGACGATCCTATCAATCTGTTGCTTGAGCAAGCTCTCACGTGACAGAGGGATGAAATGATGGAGAATTTTTCCCACATCCTTAAATGCCTGCAGATAGCATTAGGTGCATCTTCATCAAGCGACCACTTTGGAGGCACCTCGCCTTTCAAGGTACAAGTTAATTTTGATATTCCTATATTTGAAGGACAAATAGATGCATAAGCCATAGAAAAATGGTTAACTCTGCTAGAAGGGTATTTCTCTGTTCACAATTTTTTCGACAAAGAAAATATCACCTTCACACTCCTTAAATATCTCCCTCATGTCAAACATTAGTGGGAAACTTACTAGGAGAAAAGTTCCACAGAGGAGTCTAGAATATATGGGGCCGATCCCACTTGGGATTTTTTTGTGGATGCGATAAAGGAACAGTATTACCCTATTGGGAATTATGAGGACCAGTACATGAGATGGACAACACTACGGCAAGAGAGGGGTCAAGCAGTTCCAGAGTTCACCAATACCTTCCATACCTTATGCACCAAGCTGGGTATCAAAGACTCTGAGCAACATTTGGTTCTAAAATACCGTGGGGCTCTACACAGATACATCCAGATTGAAATGGATTTTTTGGACATCTCATCACTCGGTGCTGCTTATCGATATGTTGTTAAAATTGAGCAGAAATTTAAGTACCAAAACAAATGGGAATTTGGGTCTGCAAATCCACAACAACCAAAGTATGACAAAGATGGTCCTAACAAACAATCTCCTGAAAGCCAGTCCAAGACACAGGAAAAGAAGGGTCACGGGAAGACAAAGAAGGACATCAAAAAATGGTGTGATTTCCAAAAAATCCCCTGGCACAACACCAATGAATGTCGCTCAAAATAGTCATTGGTGGCTGAGATCAAAGACAAGGATCCAAACCCTGATTCAGAATCCGATTCTGAAAATACTGGTAAAGGACAGATCATTGATGCAGACCCCACTTCTATTGTCGCAACCGCAACAATTCTATCAGAAGAACTAAATGATCCTAAAGAGGGGGAGCGCCTTTTTCATTCACAGATGTGGGTGAAGGGGACCCCACTGCATTTTATTGTTGATAGCAGAAGCCAGAAAAACCTCATCTCAGTAGAGGTCATCAAACAATTGGGATTGTCGACAACACCATGCCCGCATCCATACA